>MJUU01063548.1:136540-160942 GCA_002080025.1 Modiolus philippinarum | reverse complement strand
TCCAGTTGCTTGACTTATGAGTATTTGCTTGGATTTTCTCTCATGTTTATTTTCTATATATCCTTTTATTTACTAATCCTTTTCAATTAACATTTTGCCATTTGGTCGACTCGATCTTAGCAATCACCAAAAACGTCAAGAACGAAAATGCTTGGAATTATATCAATCATACAGAGACTCAAGACCTTTGATCAAATAACAATAATTTCCCTTCAATGTCGTTTGACTGAGTGCATTACTGGATTACTGCTTGGAGTAAAAAACCATTAATGGGAATCGACGAGATCATATTATAGTCGAGCAATATATGCAATTGTTGAAAAATCATTATTACTGTATTAGATATAATTGATTTTATTGTAGTAATAATTTCTTTATCGGGATCGCATCTATTGTTTAGACTATAATAATGATCTCATAGATCCGCACTTGGCCGATAGTGGCTAAGATGTACACTCAAGGCCTTGAATTCCACTGTTCCCATGGAAACAAGGAGGTTGGAAAACTTACCCGTGCTTAGAATTTGATGTCATTTTATAGGATAAAAGTGTGTTATGGTCTTACGTTCATTAACTCCATATCCTTTCGTAAAATATTATAGTCTTTGAATTTTCAAGTGGCAGCAGTTGTCATGGAAACCGAAAAAGGATGTAAGAAATTTTACATGAAGACGGTCGGGGATTGTGTGGACTCACATTTAGTTTTACCTCGAGTCCTTGGGCAGTTTGTTGAACTTCAGTATTCGCAAATATATAGTTAAGTTTAATATTATTTCTAGCGAAATGACGTTTTTATCAAATCACCGTATTCTCTCGGACCTGTAACATGTAACCTGTTGTGCCTTATTTTGCTACTGTATACTAATAATTTGCGGAATGGAAAAAGAGGATGTTTGAGTGACTGTAAGTTTGGTTAAATTATCCCCAAATATTGCAAGTGAACAAACAACCCAACTATACCGAAATTTTTATAATAATTCTGTAAAAAAATGTGTTCGTTTTTAAGATTTTTTCCCGAACTCTGCAGGAATAATGCATCCCGGTCTTAGAACTTACTTTACCATTCTAGTCTCGTGAAAAACAATTTTATCATCCGCTCTGAATTTTACCAAACAGTACCGAAAAATGTAGAAGGTCTTTCCAAAGATTGCTCAATCAATATAGGATCCGACAAAACATGGCCGCCAGTAAGCAATTTAATTCAATATTGTAACCATTTGGAAAACTTTTGATCAGTTTGTCTAAAGTTATTGAAGCAATAATATATGTGGTATATATTAAGGTCATTGAACTTACAAACATATGGCCTCCAGCATCTTCCCAAGTATTTGAGGTCATCCCACAAGGGAGGTGCATGGACTACAAACACTTAACTTGGGAAGATGGACTGCCAGAAGAGAACATATTTTAACAAATGGGAAAACAAAAACTCAGGACAACTGCTCTAAAATTTAACCATTGAAGCAAATTCAACAAAATTTTCAGGAGTAGTGCGTGATAAGTGCTGCATATGTTTGTTCGGATCAGATTAGAAAGTACATGCTGCTAGCGGGGATATGGTATATATAAATGACATATCGGAAACCATTTTGACCATGTCATAAACTACCGAAGCATTTTTAAACGAAACTGTGGTTGATTAATGTCTGGAAGAATCTGAACATTGCCCCCAGCAAGCAACATAGAGTAACAGTGCACCCAATTGAAAAAGCAATCTAAGATTTTGTTTTGATTTGATAGTTTTAGTGACCCCAACGCAACGCGATGCGGGGATATGGATACGGGCGTCCGTCCGTCAACCTTGATAGCGCTCTAGCAAGTTAATTTCTCATTGCATTTTGTAAATATATATATACAGAAGCTTAAGTTCTAGGATGCCTTGCGCGAGTTCGAAGATGAGTGCTAGTCGAATATTGTTGTAGGAGTTGTGCACCTTTTTAATTCTGAAAATTGACAAAATATCCACGTTAACTTAGTGTTCTAGCAAATTTATTTCTGATTTGAACGTATATAATATTTATACAGTAGCTTTAGTTCAAGGATACCTTAAGCGAGTTCGAAGACGAGTCCTGGTCGAATATTTGTGTAGGATTTAGAACCCTTTTATCTCAGAAAATTTCCAAAATATCCTTGTAATGGATTTAGGTTATACAGTTGCTTTAGTTCCAGCCTCTAGTTTTGGCTAAACTAACTCTCAAGGATCAGTATGAGCTAATGCAACTTATGTTCTTAGTTCATCAGTCCATCCGTCCGTTAACATTTTAGTAGCCTTTCCTGAAACCTATGAAGGATTTTACATGAATTACAAAATGTATTATGGAAGGTCCCCGTGCTAAATTATTTGATGCAAAATATTATGGTACCTCATCCAAGATTTCCGCCAGTGGGAACACATTTTAACACTTTATTTCTTATGGAAACATTTTCAACGTTGGACCTATTGGAAAAACATTTGATGTGCCACGCTTGGAGCAGATCATGCTTACCCTTCCTAAGCGCCTGATGATAACTCAGTTTTTGAAGGGGATCACGCTGCTAGTGCTTTAGTTAAGTGGCGTTCTTGTTCATTTTTTGTGTATTTAATTTGTTTTTGTCATACTGTCTCAGTTCGTGTTAGATATTTGGATTTTTGATTTTAGAATTCCCCTTTTCAGAATGTTTGTTTCGTCATTTGTTTACCGATGTATATTAAGGACATTTTTTTCTGAAACGACTTGGCAAATTGTAAACTTGGTCATAATGGTTCGCTGTTTAGAATGAGTGCAGCACTTTGCGCCTCGTCCAATATTTCTCCAAGCTTGGAACATTGTTTAACATTGAAGCCTACAGGAACATTTTAAAAAGATATTCTCTTCGGAAACCAGAAAGGCGATTAGAACTAAATTTTGTAAAAATAATAGTCATTTGGTAGTCTTCTGTAAAATGTATCCAGCAGCTTTGCAGCTCATCTAAGATGACCGCCAGCGTGGCAATATTTTAGCATTTGACACTATGGGAAAACACTAGGATTTTCTTTGAAAATGCTTGGCCAATTGATACCAACTTAAATTTGGTTGCAATAGTCTTTTAGTGGTCCCCTTATCAAATGTGTCCGTTAGTTTCACATTTCGTCCAAGATGGCCGCCAGTGGAAACATAGTTTAACATGGGAAACTATGAGGACACGTACAAAGATTTACTCTGAAACTACAAGGCCATTTGGTACCAAACTTGGTCATAATGAGGATTGGATGGTTTCCTTTAAAATGGTGTTTGTAAAATTAACATTTTTCCCAAGATATCTGCCAGCCGGATCCATAGATTAACATTGGATCCTTTGGGAAAATACATTCAAAAAGTCTCCACTCTGACAGTACTAACAAATTGTAACCAAACTTGGACAGGCCCCTTTTAAAATTGTGTCAGACTGGTCATGTTCCTTTCAAAGATGTCACCTAATAAGAACAGTAAATGCTTAACCACTAGGTACCAAGTTGGCGATGCAGGCTCTTGAGGGCCTCTTGTTTTCGTCTTGTTTAAAAATTGTGTACTTGAGAGAGATTTTCAAATACTTAATTGAAAAGATAAAATATAATATTTTTTTAAAGATCATTGCTATTCAAATGCTAGGGGAAGTGCTTCTATAAGTTTAGTTCAACTCAGTTTTGCTAAGTTCGGGTCATTTGGGTATGGCTTTTGCTGAAGTATTCTGTACGCTGAAAAAGCCGTAAGCAAAAGTGATAATTCTGTATTGTTTGTATATCTAAGTTGTTGGGCAAAATATTCTATTCTATTGCCCTCATATGCATTAAATAACTGTAAAGTATATATTTTATATATTTTTCGATGCAGTCTGATGTAAACGGTGAAATGTACATTTTATATTTATGTCAGAATGAAATTGATGCCACCTATATTCACTGTTTGGGTTGTATGAAATGAACATTTAGATACACTATGTAGTAATTCCGTACTGAAGAATAACTGGCTAACATGCTGGCAAACATTCGAAAATCGTGTGAACGTAGACCGCTTATAAGTTACAAAATGCCGCACACACTGGCATGCGTTGTGTAACGTTGGGTGGGTCGAAAGTCTTTCTTTGAAAATGCTCAAAATTTGCAATGTTTGCAAACATTTGGTTGATACATATTTGATGAACGTCAGAGATATGTTATAGTAGCTTCTCGCTTGTTATTTAAAACGTGTATAAACGCACACATGATTCCTTGTATTTAACGAGTACGGCAAAATGTACAAATGTATCAGCCAGTGTTTGTGTTAAAATGACTGGTTTATTAACAAGTTAAAAAAATCCATTCCACAGAATGTAAATAAATACTTTGTTTCAGCATCACATTGATTGAGATAATTTGAAATAAAATTTCTGGTCTTCTTTGATGTTACTCATCTTGTAGTTCTGTGCATATTTCGGTTTCACTCCTATATTAACACCGTTACATTTGACTTGGATTAATAATAAAACTGATCTGAAGAAAGATCATCAAAATCTGGACTTTCACCCATGCAGACGTTCGACTGTTTGTTAGACGCCCGTTAAGAACGCGTTCCGCATAATTCAAGTATGCAAGTAAAATGTTTTTTTTTTTTTTGTTGTTGGTTTTTTTTATAATAATGTCATGTTATGCTTTTTTGTATGCTGCATATTAGTCGTTAGTTTTTCGTGAGTTGAAAATAATCAGTCTGATGTAAACATGTGTCCAAGAAGAGAATTTCTTCAAATTCTTCGGCAAGTGCTATCGTTTTAATTAAAATTTTCAAAGTTTTCAACATTGGCTAGGACGTTATAGTGTGACAGGGCCATAAATCAAACCGTAACGTCCGGTTTGTCAAATAGAATTTAAAGTGGAGATTATGGAAGAATAAAGGCATTTCACTAAAAAAGTTATTCAAACAAGTATTTTAAAACGTTGTTGCCATGACCCGTTTCCAGATCTTGAGTGGTTATTCTATAATTTGTGTTTTTGTATCAAAAATTTTAACAAGCAGGGGGCTGCCATATTGACTTCTTCCGGTACCTTATATAAGGCCTCCGGTATCTTATATATTATGATTTGATTGGTCAATACTCGATATCCACATACATTTTGTACCACATAGAAGAAATAAACTACAATGTACGCTATCAATTTACGTCGATCAAAACATGAACATAAAGTTAGGAAAAACTATTTATCGTCCAAATTTCGAGTTTCTTTTAGTAATAAAGAAATAATGTTAAAGAAATTAACCCTTTTTCACGATAATGTAAATTTCATAATTATAATACTCCTTTCAATAACGAATGTGTACATGTGTGGATATTTTTCACGGTTAAGAAATTGTGCACGTACACTACTTCATCCTCTATAACGTGTTACTTTTAATTGTAATTGTTTATTGTCATCAATTAAAACCACAGGTAGCCAGTGTGACACAGGTGAATTTTTTTCAGGTAGTCATCTGTGACACGCACGCGACAGAAGTTATTGCGATTTTATTATGTATGAATATACAAAGTAAACAAGTCAATTTATTATTTATTCCGTAGTCGGAATAATGTTTGTAATGCAGTTGCGACTTTCATTCACAAAAAATTATGTGTATCCAGATATTGTAACTTTCAAAGCAAATTTTGTTTCATCAAAATCTATAAATATTTCATTTTCGAGTGCAATTCATAACGATACGGTTAGTTAATACAGAATTCCCACAACATTTTTTTGTTTTTCGGCGAAAAGAGGGGCTTATGCCCCTCTGAAATCCGCCTTTCGGATACATAGCTTGTCGAGTTGGTCAAATACGAACTACATTACAAAATTTGAGCGTTTTATCCGGCTAAATATTGGACGGACTTGTATGTTAATAATGATCACCAAGAAATCATATTAATATTCTCCATGTATATGTCCGAGAGTGTACAAATCTAGTCAATTTGATTTATTCCAACAACATTACAACTTTGGATATTGAACTCACAATAATCTCTGATGATACGTTGCATTTACTATTGACCGATTCAAACCAGTGAACATGCTAAAATATACCAGACTTCAAAAAAAAATTTTAAAAAATGGCTGAATACACAACGACTTGCTGTACGATGCGAGTTTGTCGTTCACGACAAGAACTCGGTTGGTCTTTGTTTTACCCCAAAAGCTTCAATTCGACAACAAGCATAGAGATCTCAAGGTTTGTTCAAGTTAAAAATCTGAAGATCGTTTTTTTTATATAAAAGATACTGTCAACTAGTCAGCGGGGTAAAAAAAAACTATTTTTATTGTGTTGATGTGCGTGATTAGTATTATGTGCCTTGTGCTTTTTTACTAAAAATGGAACTTCTTCATATTGGACCGACTCAACACGTATTCTGATGAGACACATGTGCTTGGCTTCGTGTTTACTTCTGCACTTAGGCAGGCACGTCTCCTCTTATTTCCACATATTGCTATGTACGCAATCATAATATGGATCAAAACGTGTATGGAAAGGTAAAAAATCCTTCGGTCATAAAAAACGTTTTCCAGAAGTAATAAGTGAATAAACAATAAACAAAGAAATCAGAGACAAATAGACTAATTTCATTTCTTCCTCGTATATATATGCAACACACACACACACGTGTTTTTTTTTTTTTTTTTTTTTTTTTTTTTTTTTTTTTTTTTTTTTTTAATCACTAAAATTTTGTACAGTACACTTCATATACAACATAATCCTTAGTCACCTGGTAACGATGTTTATTGTGGTTTGAATATTGCCACCGAAACTTTACCGGTGTGGCACCCGCCCGTGCATGTATTACAGGTAATCATATAATCTACCACACGTGACTTTAAGATATTCATACCATGTAGGATGCAAAAGGTGTCATCATGAAAACGGTATTTTGTTTGCATTATAATCTAAAAGGGTTTATTTTCAAAAGTAAAACCAAACTAATATGTTTGAAACAAACGAAAAATTATTATTGATTCATACTGTAGATCCAGGAAATAAATGCGAAATTTTGCCTTTTTCCGAACAATCAACTGCAGCTTTAAATAAATATCAGCTTTTTGATTAAAAACCTTTGCGTTCGTGTCTCGGCTTTAAGCTTGAGATCCGACATCCTTGGGTATAATAAGAAATGTTGTGGTATCATATTTTCTCTTCTATCCACTTTCACAACTTGTGTCAAGAATATATCAAGCATTTTTGAACTATCTGTTTTCAAACCTATATGACAAGTGTAACATCACCGGATAGGCAAATAGTTGCATATCAGCATATAAATTCTTTTATTTAAATTAGAGATTTATAATTAAACTTTTGAGGAAGTTTGACTTTGTCCTAACTTGACTATAAGTCAAAACATTCCAAGTTCCTTTCCAAAAATAACTTTGGGCAGGGGTTCTCCTTAAAATCTAGTTTTTTATTTTATTATTGCTGAAATTGAAGGTGTGTATCAGAATACCTTTTTACTAATAATTTCAGTTTTCTAGTTTGGTATACATAACAACCAAAATCTCAACTATCCATTGCAACTTATTGCAGACCACCTCTCAAAAAAAACTTTGGGCAGGGGTTCCCCTTATAATCCAAGTTACATACATATTGCTGAAATCAAAACATTCCCAGCCCCTTACCCCTTTTTAAAAAAAAATAAAATAAAAAATGGCAGGGTTCCCCTTATAATCTAGTTTAAACATATTTCTGAAATTGTGAAGCATAATTTTTTTTTTGAAAGATTCAGCGTTCTGATTTGGTTTCCATGGCAACTAAAAGTTCCACTATCCATTACAACCCATTTCAGACCACCATCCAAAAAAAAATGGGCAGGGGTTCCCCTTATTATCCAGGTTATACATATTGCTGAAATCAGTTTTAAAACATTCAAAGTCCCCCTTTCAAAACAAAGATTTGGCAGAAGTTCCCCTTATAATCTAGTTTATACAAATATCTTAAATTGCGAAGAAAAATATGTAGCAGAATACTGTTTTTCTAAGATTCAATCTTCTGGTTTGGTTTCCATGGCAACCGAAAGCTCCGCTATTCATTAAAACACATTTCAGACCACCATTCAAAAAAAATTTGGGCAGGGGTTCCCCTTATAATCCAGGTAATATGTATTGCTGAAATCAAAACATTCAGAGTCCCCCTTTCATAAAAACAAATTGGAAGGGGTTCCCCTTATAATCTAATTTATATTGTGACGGAAAATATGTAGCAGAACACTTTTTGTTCCAAGATTCAGTGTTCTGGTTCGGTTTCCATTGCAACTGAAAGCTCAACTATCCATTACAACCCATTTCAGACCACCATTAAAAAAAATTTGAGCAGGGATTCCCCTTATACTTCAGGTAATATGTATTGCTGAAATCAATAATTTACAAAAAATCAGAATACACAAACGTTTCTTTTCTTTTTTTTTTTTTTTTTCATCTAAGATTTTATTTTTACTGGACAAGGCAAAAAACTTTTAGTAATATTGAACACTTCTTCATATTAAATTAATTACCTCCCTTAGTTTTATTACCTCCTTTTTTAATTATGACTTTTAATTCTATCTAATTTCTAAGTTATTGACACCCAAAAAATGTGTGTTGGTGAACATAATTAGAACTATAAAATGAATTAACATGTTCTAGCAATATAAAAAAACTTCTTTTGTATGAACCATAAAATTTTTTAGCTATTTTTGTTATCAAATAATACCGAACATGTGATTTTAGGCTTTATTGAAATGTTTAATTTTTGTTACATTTTTAGAAGTTGTGACCTTGACCTTTGTTGCACAGACCTCAAAATCAATAGGGTTCCTCCTCTAATCATAACTCATGTCTATGCCAAGTTTCATTTTGATGTGTAATGTGGTTCTGGAGATATTGTGTGGAAATGAATAAGTCAAATTTTTGTTCTATTTTTAGAATTTCTGACCTTGACCTTTGTCGCACAAACCTCAAAATCAATAGGGATCTTCCTCTTATCATAACTCATGTCTGTGTAAAGTTTCATTTAGATATGACTTGTGGTTCTCAAACCAAAAGTTTACGCCCGGACGCCCAAGCACCATTCATCAAATTATAAGCCGAGTTCGACTTCGTCGCAACTCGGCTAAAAATGTTTTTATATGTCTCTGCTTCTGAAAAGACTGGCACTTAGACAAGTAACAGAATTTCGAAAAATGGGGTAAAAGTCAATTTATTAACCCGAACACATATTTTACCCCAATAAACCAGTTACACAACTTCAATCTGGGACTAGTTAAATTTTAGCTTCAATGGACAGTAGATCGTAGATCCAAGAAAGTAAGATAAATCCATTGTTTTGTTGAATAAAATGTGTCAGTTTGTTCCTTGAGTATTTTCTTCATACCCTCTTTATTCCGTATAGTCACAAGAGATGAAATGTTGAATTTGATTTTGAAAGTGTGTCCGGATAAAAGGCTTCATGCTGGGAATTCTTGTTTTATTTTATTTTTAACATCCATTTGACCCCCAAAACTATTAATAATTACGTGTATACAGGGACTATACATTATAATAGTAAATGTATAGTCCCTGATGTATAGTAAGGCGTGTAAGTCTACAGCTCTGCCCTGGTGAAAATGACACGTGCATATATTGAGATGACAGTGAAATATACAGATGCAGACAGAATATTTCACGACAGTGTTACAAGATACAATCAACTCCTGCAGGTAATCACAAAAACTAAAAATTATATATATATATATTAAATATGCGTGAAGAAACTTTGCGCAAGACAATGTTTGTTATAGCCGAGGAAGGTTTTGATTTACGAATAGACTTGGAGGAATTTGACAGTTTTTTTCCTTCTTTTTTGAGTTTAGGAATATCCGACTACACAATGTGGCGACACTTGATTTTGAACTAGACTAATTCCTGGATAAAATAGTAAACGTTCCCCACACAGTGCTAATATTCGATTGAAACATCGCCTTTTTCGAAAAATATAACTTAAGCAAAAACTGAGGAAAATGTATGGAAAAATGCCTGGTACTTCTCCTTTCTGGACCATTTGAATGTAGGATCCAAAATAAAGACTCATTACATTTAGATCATATTGGTTACTTGTTCTCTATCAGTTTTAAGCATTTTGAGTTTTTGGTTTTCCAAACGTTTAGATATTATCTGCACTGAAGAGACATAAGTTGTCGAAATGCGCATATGCAGAACCTAAATTCACAGTAACTCCGGTATTTAGTTTTTTGCTAATGTAAAAGTTAAAAAAAACAAACAAGCAATTAAATGAATGTCACATCTCTCGGAAAATTACACGGGTCACATAGCCTCGGATGGTTTAGAAATACAATATTATTCTGCTTGCAGGATTTATTTATTCTTTTTAGCAATTGCATGAGTTATTTCGTTTAGGAAAGAATCCTAGATTAAATGTATAAAAATGATGATGAAGAAGAAAAAAAAACCAACTAAAGGAAGATATCAAGAGATTTTTTTCAGAATTTCTATTCCTAATTAATATGAGAACGAAAACAATAAAACGACCACCTAAGCAAAATATTTCGTTGATTTTAAATTGAAAATTTTTGAAACATCAGAAAACCTGACCAGTAAAACGAAATTGTAATGCAAAAATGAAATTATGAACCCGCATGGTAACACAATATCATTTTTACAGTACGTGCCACGTTCCTGCAGTATACATGTACAACGGTAATTAGATGTTGTGATATCGATTGTGTCGCCACCTATGTAAACATGGCGGACCCCCACTAGTAATTTCTTGACATTTTAAGTTCGTTTTTTGACTTTATAGATAAGAATTTAATTTTTGTCGAGGTATGATGGATGTTTGACATGTAAATAACAGAATATCAAATTTATTTTTTTTTGAGTGAACTTTCCCTTTAAAGAATTGAAGTCAATGTTGCCGATCCAATCAGACCGCTCCTAAAACTGGTAAAAATCCCATATTAGAATTGAAATAAACCATGTCATTTTAGTGTAGACTTTTTTCATTTGTTTTGATTTTTTTATTTATTTTTTTTATATTTTGTTACATCCGTTACGCTTGGGATAAAATTTTACAAAAAGACCCCACAAGGTATGGCGACAATGATTTATCTTTGTTTTATTGTCTCTATTACAAACTCTGTACAAACGTATTGGAGACCTACTTCAAACTGGGTAGTCGCAGTGGAGACGTAGCAAGGACGTAGTTTGAAAGTAATAAAGACGTGATGAACGTAGAAGAAACGTAGTAAGGACTTGATAGACCTAAAAGGAAGTTGGTAATAAACTTTAAAGGCGTATCGCGATCTTAACACTGACGTAGAGAATTCGTTGTAAAAACTTTAAAGCTATATTTTATCCCGTTTTCACTACGTTCCGGAAAGTTTTAAGAACGTACTAAGATCTTGATGGTCTTCGTCCCGGTGTGACGGGGGTTGTACTCAGTCTTATAGATTAATCAAAAGGTAGAGATTTGAATTGAGATTACAAGTAAAACGAATCTAAAAGTAAGCAAAATGTGCAACTTTAAATATCACGTGACAGATGGACGTGAGTGGATGAATTAGCTTCCCGTCAAGTTGCATGGACGGATTGGACAGTTAACGAGTCGACACTTTAATTTTTTGAATGGTCCCCGACTTACCGCTGACTCTACCATGACGTAAAATTGACGGCTGACTGGTCATTTTTTTTGAGTTAAGGCTACGTTGCACAGTACTGTAGATGTATTTAAGGATTTGAAAGGGGGCGTGTTTTCGTGGAGGGAGCATAATTTGTTTATACTAATATCTGTAAAACTACAATTAAGAATGTTCGCTGGTCGATTTTAAAATAACAAAAATTTCAATAAAATGTGTGTTTTTTCTTAGAAAACCAACAAAGAATTAATATAAGCCAAAAAATCAACAGGTTACCGATGAAATTTTTGAGATACAAGTGTTTCAAAAAATGGCGGGAAACCGAACTCCTCTGCATTTTTCATGGGTTTAACATGTGCAATGTTTATCCAATAATAAGTGTGACAAAATAACACCACTGAATATTTTTTTTTAGAATGCTCAAAAAGATGCATAAAATGAAATTGAAAAAAAAAATAGCGTGTCGCCAGGCAAAAAATTATTAAGCTTTTAAATGGATAAAACAAGAGAAGTTCGAAAATCTGACAGAAATACATGAACATGACCAGCGAACATCCTTAACTGCAATTTTCTGTAATCTCTTAGCGTGCTAATTTGACATGTGTTATTTAACAGCAGTAAACTGCATTTATATTCATAAAAATCTATATTTTCATAGATAACAGTTACCCATCATTTCATTTGAAATGCCTCTGCCAATTCAGATCCATAGCGGTTGCACCTGATAAGTCTATTGACCTCTCCGACTTTTTATCTCTTGACAACTCTGTTCCGGTTTTTACGATTAACATGATATTATCATAATATTTTAATGCATGTTATGAATACTGAATTCTATGATATTAACACTTGATTTGACAATTTTCCCACTTCTTTACGCGATTTGGTTTCCTCTATTCATTATGTTGGAGGTGCGCTTGCGTTCTGTTATACCATAAATTCATTGTATGATTTGAAGGTCATATAACATTATGTCGAAATCTCCTGCGCGATGACAGAGGTGCATTAAGCTAAAAGATATTTCAAGTCAGGTGTTCATGTCGTGATACGAAAACACAATTATATTACGATAAATTACGATTTCTTTTATAAGAGAACATAGCCTCTAGGTCGTTGCGTTGCTTTGTTTTGCAAAAGGGATAAAGGTTTCAAAACAGTAGCATTTTTGGTTTGGGCAATGTGTTTCTGTTGATTGAACGCAGGGTAATTACAGATGTATAATTGTATTTTAACAAGAAAAGAGTCACAAAGATCAATGTTCTGAATGAGTGCGAGAGCAGTTTGCCTTGTGGAACACAAAGGAACACATGAAATTGGCTATTAAATTTGGAAAGTATATATTAATGATATTTTGTGTTAAATTCCAGATACTCTGTCTCTTTCAGAGCAGATTAACTAAATTTTGTTTCTCTACTCGTAGACTTGTCTTTTTTTATTCCTACGAGAATAGATTTTTTCAGAAATTATCAAATAAAAGAGGCATGACCAACCAGTCTCACTTTAAGATACATTGATGATGTTCTTTCTATTAATAACTTATCTTTTGCTAAATGAATCCAATTAATATACCCTCCCATAGATAAAGGAAACTACAATTATAATTAATTCATAATCTTTGAATTAAATTACAAGGTTAAATTTCAAATGTTAAATATTGAACAACAGATTTATAATTCATGATTTCTAAATATAATGTATTTTTAAACTATGGTTGGAATCAGTTTGAGATTCAAATTCAAGCTCGATGATTTTCCACAATGTTACAACCGACAGTTTGCAACCTAATAATAGGCCATGTGTGGATCAGCATTGACACGTCATTGTCAGCAGATTGCCAACATTATATTTCCGTCAACTCTTTGCTATCTGGGGAAAGGGCAATTTTTCCTACAAAATATTTATTTGCATGTTCATTTCTTATAAAGTATTAATTCAAACAAATTGTCACATCAAATTATTCCTTTGCAGTTTCTCCCAAAACAATTTCAAGGACAAATATGACGAGAATATATATTTCAATGGTATCAAGATTATATATTTTATTTACAAAATCAACCAAGCCCCCCCCCCCCCCCCCCAATCAAATGGATCGTCATCTTAATAACAGGTTTCTGATATCTGCGATTAGATAAGGGAGGTAAAATGGGGAAGGGTTCGTTCTCCTATATTAAAATTTTCAAAATGGATGAATTGAAATTAATAGACTGCGTATGCTTGTTATTTGACAATTTGAGGTCTTAAAAGAGCGCAAAACATATCATTGAATAAGTCAGTTGTAGAACTATCCAAAATTTAAATTTTCGAGTTTTGCAACCTGCAATTCAAAAAATCAAATTCCACTCTTCAAATCTTGTATTTGCTAAATGTTGAAAATCTTAATAAAAATATTCAAGGAAAAGGAATTTTTTTTTATATTTATCAGGTATTATGGTTTTCTGAGACAATGGCAGTAGAATACCGAAGGAACAAAGGGGTAGTATATACGAAAATCGAAGTTCAAAGACATGGCAAAAACGAGAACACAGAAAACAATGACGTAAGACAGCTACAAAACACAAAAATAAAAAAAAAACACAACAGTCAAGGTAGAAAGATGTGTAATAGAATTACGAAAATGTCATGACTGTTTACAGAATTAATTGCATTTTTATATTTTTTTCTATCTTTTTTTTTCGATTGTGAAATAGGGTTTTTGTTTGATGCTTCAAAACAACTCCGATTTTCGGTGTCCATATTTATCTTTACACGTTACTAATTGCATGATATGTATGGTGTTTTTTTAATTGTAGAAGAAATATTAAAACATGTATATTTGTAGGTTTTTCTTTTAGGCACTTTAGAAAAGAATTGGACTACGTGTTTGGTGCATGTATGATTTACATTGCTTGGATTCTGTGATGTATATGGTCGATAGCCTTGGTTGTTGCCCTGATCTTGAGAGTAATATCGACTGTAATGTAGTTTGTAAATATATATATATTTTTTTTATTTTCACTGATAATAAGGGTTTTACTTCATTATTATTATTATTATTTTTATTTTAACAAAATAAAAATGGTAAAGCTGGCCACGATTAAAAGGTAAAAAACACAAAAATATACAAATTAAAAAACATATAAAAATGAAAACAATATAAAGAAGGGAAGACTGCGCAACGTTTCGGCCGTATGGCCTTCGACTAGGGAACTACCGGGCTGAAATACTAAGAAGATGGTGGAAATGATGAGAGAAGGCAGACCTAATGACTTGTCACAGATATTACATGTAAAAATCGTGCCAAATCTTGAACACAATCAAAAACGAGAATAAAACATTAGTTTTTTTTCTTTGCAAATAATGAATTACATTACATAAATTATATTATAAAATAGACTGCTTCTTAACATTCATGCCAAAGGGTCGAGTAGTTCCAAGAAAATGGATGATTTTTTGTTCAAGGAACTGTCGTTGTTTTTCACCTGCACTAGTTTGTATAAGGACAGTAACATGCATGTCCAGTATGCTGTGGTTAGCTCGCCGAAAATGTTCACCTATTGGACAATCCTTTCCATTGGTGACGCTCTGTTTATATTTTACAAAGCGATCACCCAATCTACGGCAGGTCTCACCCACATAGATCATCATACAGCGTTTACAGCCCACAGCATGCACAACATTTTCAGTAGTACACGCTTTATTATTTTATTTCATTGTAATATTTTTATTTTATTTTATTTTTTTACCCAGCTGAACTAGTAGTTCGTTGTTGTCGAATGTAGTTACTAAGCAGACTCTGGTCTGAGCGGTTGTCACGACTTGAAATCGGTACCTTTTCACGAGCGATCAGACACACTGCAAATTTGGCAAAGTTAGAAGAAATATCGTTTTATTGAACGTGAACATATCACGAAATTTTGATTCTGGATGGGCAAGAATCGGCGGAAAAACACTATAGTGCTGCGTTCCATTTGCATAAAAAGTGGTTATGGGAAGAATTTAATTTCTTCCAAGCTTCACGATTTTTTGCAGAAAAACGCACGGTTTAATTTACACAATTTAACGAAATCTAACAGACAAAATGTCAAGAAAACGGAGCAATAAAGTTATATTTTGTGTTTTGGTATTGATACATATAAATTCTGAATTTCACATTTCATTTCACAATACACCCACTTTTTTTAAACATGAATGAATGATGCCCCAGGTAGCCGCGAGGTTACACCGCTTGACTAGTAATTTGAGGGTTCTGAGTTCGAATCCCGGTCATAACAACTTTGGTTTTTGCTTCTTGTTTTTGTGATTTGAAATCAATGAAACAGTTCAAAATAAATACCTCAGAACATTTACAGTGATATACGGTTCCAGCTAAGATAAAAATTGTTCAACCAGCGGATCCAGCATTCGAAGATGTGGTAAGGGTAAAGACAGAGATTGTGGTGGTGGTGGGGGGGGGGGGGGGGGGGGNGGAGTTACCAATTTACAGAGCTTACAGAACACAACATTCCAAGAAAACCCTACCCATGTAAAATCGGAGAGAATTTTCCGGCTGATTAACTTGCCATGATTAGAAGACAGAACGTTGCCATAGTAACACAAATTCTTTGTAATAACCATTAGTCAGTTAATGGTCCGGATAAATAGCACCACGGGTGGGCATGGGTAATTTAGCCCTATGATTTCTTGTCGTGCTCAGCAATAGGCTATGACTGTATAATATATAGTAAAACAATAATAAGCATAAACCTGTTGATACGAATTCAGAAATATTGGCATTTTGCGGACCGTAAAGTACTGAGAAAAATTAGAGAGCTAATAGGTACATATAGTCTCTAACATTGTTTCCAGTTTATTACCCACATCGAGATATTTAAATTTTCATATTTTAAAGTTCGAGGTTTACTGAAAACTTTAAAGTGTAAAAATTTAACTATCTAGATGTAAGAAATCATCGTAATGTGGCGGAAAACAATGTTAAGGTTCGTTTCTCTTATTCTTACTTAATCTATTTGAAGTAAAGCGATCTCCGTGGTTTTCAGTTTCAAATATGCCCCCATTTTGTTGCTATCATCGTTGTCATGTGTATCATTGCGCCATTCGTTGAAAGGGATGTTGAGTATAATATTTCTGATAAAAAATGTCATATTATCAATAAATGAAGTTATCTTAGTCATAAAAATGAAAAAACCCTCACTAGACAATGATGCAGGTGTAAATTTCATCAATATCTGGTTGCACTACTTCTAGAAACTGACAAGAGACATTTACTTGATTGACCAATCACAAACTAAGATCAAATTTACACACATATTGATTATTATTTCGATAACTAATCTATCAGGAGGTATTTAAATTTGCTAGAAATTAGAGAAAAGTATATATTATCAGTAGTCTAATGAAAAAAAAATACCCATTTTCTTTGAAAGTTGTTTTCTGATACCTTACAGGTTTGTGATGAAACATTATCAACCATAAAATTCTTGTTTATTAAAACTGCAGAATTAGGGTAGATGGACAGAAATGGTCTTTATTTTGTAATATTTTATGCCGTTTTAACCTGCTCCACTGTTTCCTTATTACATGTGTAATAACACTAATTTCTACGAAAAAATACGATGATTCTCTACCAAAATCCGTGAAAAGGTTTAGGTTTACTTTAACTTCAGTTTTACCAGCGAACACGTCTTGAACCAAAATTACGCTTTGTCTCAGTGATGCATTGTTTAAGATATTGGTCTTGTAGCTAAAAGTTTACCTGTATATTTTTTTATTTGTATGCTTTGTAATTAAATACCGAAGTTGCTGTTAATTTATTTTCTGCATAATTTATGCGCATTTCGACAAATTTTGTCTGATCAGTGCAGTTAATGATTGAAACGGAATAGAGAAAAGGTTGGTTAAGGTATCCTTAAAAAGGCTTAATCCTACTGCTGGGTTTTACTAGTCTCTGTGCAAATTCCTGGGCTGTATCAGAATCGTATCGTTGCCTACTGTTTGTTTTTTGTTTTCATTTGTATTTTTTTTTTTGTGGATATCTTGGTAGATTGCGGTCTGTGCCATTGAATGTATTTTATGTTCTCTTGTCATTTGATTGAATACCATAATGCCTCCAACAATTAAGCTGCGTAAATCAATTCAATTTGCTTATTTTATTACAACTAAATGTGTTTATGCTTATATAAAACGTCGGTATACAGAGAAGCTTAATAAATATATACATAGAACAAGCTTTAGTTTCCTAAAAAGCCATGGAATGCTTAGCTGTATCATAAATAAATTGCATCTTTTAGGTGTGCTTTTCTTTATTAAGGTCTTTCCGATGTACATCAGAAAGACATTATTGGGATACCAAAATCGTGGTTTTCTTCTTTTCACAGAGGTGTCTAAGTGGTTAAGTAAAGGTCGATGAAATTTGGTGGGGTTTTGTAGTTTCTGTTGAAGTTGTGATTGTATCCGTCTTGGATCGTTTCGTTAACAGGGGAGGGAGTTATTTTAGAAAACTCCCTAAACATGTTTTGTGATATTATTCGGAAATGGTAATAAATAGGTGGTGCATTGTAATTGCGAAAATGTTTGTTAGGCTATGACAGATATTTCGTTCATTTGGGCGAATGGATGGGTGGATGGGCCGTTTTCATGATAAGGGCTAGCAAAGTATTGGTACTTTTCTTGGAACAATTATTTGGAGAATGTGTAAGGAAAAGGTATTTGGGACCTATACGATTGTATTTAGTTGATATGTTTTACATTTAAAGATGTAAGGGTCAAATGTTATTGGTCACTTTGAAGTAGACTTGCGAAATAATTATGTCATTTGTAAAAATAAAATGGTTTTTAGGTGTGGTATGAAGGAACGCATGCGTAGTTGTATGATCAAAGATGGATGACTGGATTTTACAAACGTTTGGAGGAAATAATGTCTGATTGTATGAATGTGTACATGAAATGAAAGGTAATCATTGTATGAACTTTTAATGCCGTTTGTGGGACCATCAATTTGAACAGTTTTATTCTTATGTTTATTCTTATTATGAGAAAATCGATTGATTATTTCGTGAAATGTGTAAATTATCGTAAATGGCTGAATTATGTACGTGTGTTGTGTGTAAATAAAGATTAGGTATAGTAGAGGAGATTGTAAATGATAGTTTAATTTTATGGAAGGTGATTTATTAGAAAGCAGTGGTTATTAAACCTTTCCCGGTTGAATAGTATATAGGCACGGAGGTTACGGTAACAAGACGATTCGGCCCTACTACCATTCCGTCCTTGCCTGTCCGGCCCTGTACTTTCTGGCCTTATGCCAATCCGACCTTGTCTGAAAAGACGACCCGGCCGACCTTACGATAATCTATGTATAAAGATGTTTTCCGATCGTGTTATTTGCCATATATTCCAGGCGCGGATCCAGGCAATTTGAAAAGGTGGAAAAGGGGGNATCCAAAGAAAATATCGCGAAAATTTTTGGGTGTTTTTCCTAGTAGAATACTAGAATATTAATAAAAAAATACATGATTGCCGAGAAAAAAGGAGGGGTTTCACCCCCGGAACCCCTCCCCTTGGATCCGTCAATGTTTTCAAATAGATTGGGACAGTATGTCATCTGTATGCAGTACCCGTGCCAAACTAAGAAGTCCCATCCTTGGAAATGTTCTGATTGCGATTAAACTGACTTGGAACTTAGTGCTTAGTGCTATGTATGAACTATTGACTAAATATATTTGTTGTCATTATACATCTATGGTTGGTCAAACTTAATTTTGTTGTCAAAGGAAATGATTGTTGGTGATCCATACATAGGTGGTGGAAATTTTATTGATATATCAGTACAAGTTCAAAAAGGAAGCCCATACCATGATTTTTTATTAACGTAGTGAGTGAAACAAACAGGAGTGCAACGGGAAAATCTCAATTTCTTGTTTCAGCCTTTTCACAGCTGATCGGACATTATCATTTCCATGAGATTTTTTTCTTAGGATTCCACTTGATATAAGTTTTCAGTAGTATGTCAATGGATTTTGTTTAGCTCTTACCGTTTTCGAGCTATAAAGGTTCAAAGAGGAAGCAGAAGGAGTCATAAGGGACCGACCATTTAACCTGAAAAGGGGGGGGGGGGGCTATGGTTTTTTTTTCTTTTTTTTCTGATTTTATGTGAAAAAAATATTTTGGCTGCCAACATGATGAAAAAAATTTTTCTGAAGGAGGCTTTCTGCCCTAAAAAATTATGTTAATTTTGAAAAAAAAATATTTTGTTTATACACAAGAAAAAAATTTCTGTCCAGAAAAAAAACCATACCCNCCCCCCCCCCCCCCCCCCTTCAGGTTAAATGGTCGGTCCCTAAGGGCTAATTTTCATTTTCCTTAGTTTGTGTTCAGCTAATTATTGAGTCAATCCCCTTATTGTGTCCATGCAATTATTTTGTCAAGCTCTTTACTATGTCCACACTCATTTTCAATTACATTTGTTCAAATTTCAGTGGTCGACATGCTGCAGTCGTATCATGCTGCGCTCGGAGTAGCCCTTTATTTGAAATAATATAAATAGATCGTAACCGAGTCAAAAATGGCTCTTTTCTAGTGCAGCTGACACAAGTGTTCCATGGAACGTTCATCATTTTTTAAAAATGTGAAATATCTTGAAAACAAGCCCCATAACCTATCAATATTTTTTAGCTTACTTTATTTCTTCAACAATGCTCTTTCCATTTAGGTTATCAATTTAAAATCGTAAATTTATAAGATTTCACCTTACTACATCCTTAAATGAAATTTGGCCATTCAAATGGAAATGATATTATATCTGCTAAACATTTGTCTCATAGGTAAGGAAATTGTTGAATATACAAATGTAGCATATCAGATTAAATGATTTGATTACTCTCTAAATATTTTTTCTGAATAGAGGTTTAATTAGGTGTTTGAATGGACATAATAATATCTGCACACTCACCCGCCATGAAAGTCGCGGAAAGCTAGACATAGGCGTGCAAAGTATGACGGTGACGGCAACGTCGGCGGCAGCGTAAACTGAAGTTATTATACAGAAGCCTTTGATGTAGGAACTTTATATTTGGTCCATAAGTAGCTTATGGCAAACCCTATCTGTCGGACCCAAAACCATGTGACCTTGACCTATATTTCGCGGTCCAGTGACCAGGTTAAGTTTTTTTGCTTAAGTCTATTTCTCAATAACAAGAAGCTAGAAGTCAATGATATTTGGTATATAGCTTGGTCTTGGTTAGTACATGTCAATCTGCCATATAGCTTTTAACCTTGACCTCAGAGTCACGCTCCAGTGCCCATGTTAAGTTTTTTTTTTTTGCTTAAGACTAGGTTTAGTTTTTTTGCCTAAGTCTTTTTCTCAATAACTACAAGCCATAGGTCAATGATATTTGGTATATATCTTGGTCTTGGTTAGTACATGTCAATCTGCCATATGGCTTTTGATCTTGACCTCAATTTCATGGTCCAGTGACCAGGTTAAGTTTTTTTTGCTCAAGTCTGTTTCTCGACAACTACAAGCCATGGTTCAAATATATTTGGTATATAGCTTGGTCTTGGTTAGTATATGTCAGTCTGCCATATGGCTTTTGACCTTGACCTCAATTTCACAGTCCAGTGACCAGGTTAATTTTTTTTTGCTTAAGTCTGTTTCTCATTAACTACAAGCAATAGGTCAATAATATTTGGTATATAGCTTGGTCTTGGTTAGTACATGTTAGTCTGTCATATGGATTTTGACTTTGACCTCAATTTCACGGTCCAGTGACCAGGTTAAGTTTTTTTGCTTAAGTCTGTTTCTCCATAATAACAAGCTATAGGCCAATGATGTATGGTATATACATGTAGCTTGGTCTTGGTTAGTACATGCCAGTTGCTATATGGCTTTTGACCTTGACCTCAATTTCACGGTCCAGTGACCAGGTTAAGTTTTTTTTTTCTTACGCAGGTAAGTTAATGCCTTTTTCGCGCTAAAAGTTGAAGAAAATCTTTTTCTAGTTATGTCCCCTTATTCTAATGAATATGCATAAGTCAAAATGGCAGGAACCCTCCTCCGTTTCTTGTATCAGTATAAATCATCATTATTATGAATTAAAATATGATTGTGATGGTCTTCCGTGCGGGACTATCAAGAATCATGTCAGAAAAATTGATATTTTGTCGAAACAACGATTAACAGACTCCTCCTACATATTCCCATATTTGGAAATCATCGTCCTCGAGAAGCTTTGTTTTTGCAAACAGTGGAGTTACGTCAGATCATGATGATCCAGACAAAGGTATCCTCTTTAAAGGAAAAATTCGCAAAAAAATTAAAATTTGATATTATTTTCCATTTGTATAAATGAACCAGTATACATCTATATTAATTTTCTATTCCAAAGGATAAGTGCATGAGATCGATATTTCGATGAGATTGACTTCGTTGTGCGGGTCGCCATTTTGCCATCCTCTCGATAAAAATTGTCAAGATATGTCTAATGACCTCAGAGATACCAAATAACGGTGACCTACCGTTGCCATCATGTACATTATTTATCAATGTGAAGCAGACGGTTGTGTAACTAAATGATTGTATGACAAAAGCGTATTATATACTTTTCCTGGTTTGTTCAAATATTTTGATCACATCTAGGTACAAAACCAACATTTTATTTTAAAAAAATGTTTGAAAATATAAAAAAAGGTGCAATCGGCGAAATTATGACCATGGATATAATAAATCTATGTTCTGGCGAGCAGACTGCTCTACAAATAATTGAAATAATATTAGCCGGGATAATAAGACACACCGACAGGTAAATTTTTGACAGAATGTTGTACAACAAGACAACAAACCTGTTTATTACCCCCAATCAACAAACACGTACTTACCTGTGGCCATGACAGGAAGTATTAGCGTGGTTTATACTCTGGTCCCTCTTTCTCTCATCCAAACACAAATACACAAATACACAAAACTTGCATACAGTCGGATAAATTCCGATTTATAAGCGAAAGTAATATAACATGTTTATCCATCAATGTTACCTAACCTCAGAGGCATGCAATTTAAAAAAGAAGGAAAAAACATCTCTAGTTCCGAATCAGAAAAAGGAAATAGATGTACCCTGAATTAGGCACAAACTTTGCCAATTTATCTAAATGCTGAAGACAGTCCAAATACTTTTCAACTATAGCGAGCAGTGCTTAGTACACTATCATTAGTACATGGCATGTATTTCACAGAAAAACATTACTTTTTATGGTTGTTTATCTTGTATCCTTTACATTTTTAAAACATTTTGTGTAATTCTCATATTCTTTTCTTTCTGCGATTTTACAAACGCGATATTTCTAGTGGACCCACAAATTCGCACATATTTGTTAATGAATATGAATATCTTTATTGTCGTGAACTAAGCTTAGTTGCAGAGAAGATAAATACATATAATAAATAAATGATACAACTTGCATGTGTGTAGGTACAAAAACACAAAATTACAGTATTTGTTAACCAGGAGGGGTAGAATACGGGTTTATGCATAAAAAACAAACTATACTCATATTCTAGATATGTATTCTGTGTCAGGTAATTAGCAAGAAATATTTTTGTCGGTTTTGTGTAGATGTAAATTTTCTGAGATCAATGATAAAATTTTACAATATTACAGATTTAGTAATGAGAAATCATTCAAAATAAAAAACATTTTTTAAATGAAATAGAGTTTAGGTGCCTAAATAAAAGTCTAAACAAATTATTTTTTATACGACTTATAAATGCATGTATATTCAAGATTATGCGACAATGTGAATGATGTCTATATATATGCTTGTATTTTTTCCCAATTGAATAGTAACCCAATAAATTTTTAATTTGATTTCTATTCATAAAAAACACTATAACATTTATTAGATTTCCCCTTTTATAACACATTGGGCGAACTTTATACAGTTCTACTTCTTTTTTAATTAGAATATCTCGACTCATCATTGTCAATTATTCAACCTCTTCTTTTCAATATTTTACTTATCTCTTATGAATGACACATTTTTTTTATATTTTGAAAAAAAAAATAGGTTTTTATAAAGTATGTTTACAATCCCATCCAATATTGTCTACAACCAAACGTGCACCCACGTGCAATTATAGCCTCAGTCTATTGTTTCCATTGATATAATTTCAGTCAATCATCTATCTTTATTCTCATACGACCAATTGGTACAGAGAAGTACAAACACATCATCGGTACAGGTAATCATGTAAAGATTTGCAAATTGGCTTAGAAATTATTACGCAACACCTGAGGGGACACAGGTGTTAAAATCTGTGTCACCTGAGTGCGAGAGATCATGGACATCAAAGATTGCTTGCCGCTTGTCAATGTCAAAAATTAATCATTGAACGATTGATATTGAAGAATAACGCAAAAGTTAAAAAAAAAAGAGAAAAGAGAAAACTTTTATGTAATATAAATTGCTAAGTATATCAAAATGATATATAATGCATCCTTAAATATACAAAATTAGGATTTGCGCTTTCAATTAAATCATTTCAATCGTATAAATTCATAGAGACAAAAGTATTTTTTATTTAAATTCCTTTTGGGGGTTATTTACATCCTTTTTATTTTTTGATTATTGGCCACATCAAAAATCATCTGTGCGATTTAAATTACGTAAACTGATCTGTATCGATGCAGACTTTTAAAGAAATTTCCCATGATTCAGTAGTAGGTTTTGACGTCACAACCTACAATTACAGACAAAATATATTATAGAAATTCTTTAATAACTTTTTTATTTTTACGAATTTTTTAATAAAACTTGAAATATATGCATTTTTATTACAAGG
>MJUU01063548.1:125538-136480 GCA_002080025.1 Modiolus philippinarum | reverse complement strand
GGGGGGGGGGGGGTGGTAAGAGTTAAAGGCGTTTTAGGAGACATTGTCACATAGGTTTCTGCATGCATGTGTAGGTATAACGGTTAAAAAACTTTCGTTTCGACATTGAATATGGAAGTTGTCAAACAATACACCTTTACTATTTATATGCAAGTTCTTACTTTAAATGGAAACTTTATATTGCAGGTCATTATCACATTAATGGATGCAAGTCCATTTTAAAAAATGGTACATGGTGTTTGTTAACCCCAACCTCTTACATACATGTGTACCCCCCCCTTTTTCCATGGCCATGACCAGGCATACACTGATCTAAACTGGCAAAATTAGAATTGGTACATATTGTTAGCATCCACAAATGTACATGTTCATGACTCAAATATAACCCTTTAAAGTTGAACATTGATCATTGACGGCTCAAATGACGTGACCCTTTTTTGTTGTTCCTTTGTTAATGAAATTCAAGATCCTGGTTTTCCGAATTGGTGTCACTGCTTCTCTATGAGGGTAGGAATCCGTATGATGGTTAACAAAAAAAAAAAGGCCAGATGTTGTTAACGGCAATTATTATGTTTTCACAATAAAATTTCCTGATTATTTCTACAAAAATATGTTTTGACGAATGACGATAAAACGATACAAATTTTAAGTAATTTCACGATAATATATTAATGGTATAATTTGGACCCATTTTACGTTAACAATGGCTGAAAAGAGGCGTTAGACGGTTAACGATAAAGGGCATTCATGCCTATACGTAGAAAAATTCATGCAATTGCAGTACCAAATATATGTAGGAAAAAATGTACCTCTTTTAGACAGTAAAAAAATATCTCTTTGGACACAGTTTCAATTTCAAAAACTAATTTTTTTCTGCATTTAAACGCCAAAACCATGATTAGAATATTTGAAGGTAAATACATTGTTAAAGCCTGCATTTATTTACCCCTATCTTTCCACTTGTCTATCTAAAAAGAATGTGCTAGTAATTAAGTCATCAGGTTTGACCACATAACCTTTTTTAGTGCCTTGAAGGAATGGGCTACATTTTTTTAGTTCGCCTCAACGAAGTTGTGGGGGACTATTGGAGTACCCCCGGCATCCGCGTCTACGTCCGCGTCCACATTTGGGTGTATATCTCAGCAACTATGCATGGTAGGATAATCAAACTTTACATGCAGGTGCATCTGGGGTTGACTCACAGCCTCTTGGAAAATTGGGCCTCTTTGACCTATATTTTCCGCATGAATGACTTACATTCAAGTTTACGTCCGAGTTCAGATCTCAGTCACTATACATGGTAGGATTATGAAACCTTGCATATGCATGCATCTCTGATGGTATGTCAGCATCCAGGCACAATTAGGTCTCTTTGACCTATATTTTCTGCTTGAACGACTTACATTCAAGTTTACGTCCAAGTTCAGATCTCAGTCACTATACATGGTAGGATCATGTAACCTTGCATGCATCCATCTCTGATGGTAGGTCAGCATCCAGACAAAATTAGGTCACTTTGACCTATATTTTCCGCTTGAACGACTTACATTCAAGTTAATGTCCGAGTTCAGATCTCAGTCACTATTAACTGCAATAGAATTTAGTTAACTCCTTGACCGGTGTGGACCCTTTTTAAATTCTAATGATTTTTTATTAGGTGCATAAGAACATTTTGAACCAAGCATGTGTTAAAGAGAGACAGTGCAACAACCCCCCACCCCACAACCCCCAACACACACACACACCACTACCTCTTCTGGCAACTAACACTGACCACCTTCGCGTTACTGATGTCCAGTTTCTTAAACCAATGAATTAAATGTCTAGTAAGTACAGTCATAAACTCAAACCACAGAACTATAGACCGTGAGGCCGAACAAAGAGCAAGTCCAACGTGCTAGATATGGTAACATAGATCATTAGAACGTCCGATTCGTCCGACGGCATCTAGATCCATCATGTAGATCTGCACGTAAATATCCCGTTTTCATTTGATCTCCGATCTTAATCGTGAAAGTTTGATGTTGTCATTGACATATTTTCCAATGTCAAGCACAACTATTCAAGGGACGTTATCCCCCAATCAGGATCACAACTGGGTTTTAAATATTCCATTTGACGTTCTTTTAACGTTAGAACACACAAAAAATGCCTGGGCATAAGCCGTAAACATTGATCAATTTCAATATAAATTAACACAATGGTGCATCAACTATTGCTGCGTACGAAAACTGCTGTTTCTTTGAGATTTATGGCCAACTTTGTTCATCATCGCCGAGTTTCCAACCGCGGAGTTCAAATTCTGAGGCACCAACGTCCTTATTTTAGCAAAATATATATGAGAAAGTCATATATATTTAAAGAAACACTTTGTTTAGGCAAAAGTATTGTGTAACGAAAAAATAGAGCCCTATATATCAAGAATTGGTTAAGATCTTCGGGGTGTGCCAGGCCGTTTCCTATGGGCTATTGTTTATCGTCATTATGGGGGCATCTGTTTCCATGGCAACCAGTCTATGCAAATTGTATTCCGGTAGAAAGGAAGGCATTCTCATATAAATAATAGTAAACAAAAATTACATTCGCTAATGGAATGTTAATTTGAAAGAAATGTGCCTGTTTAGTACATTCAATTTTTAACTGCGATAACTCAGTTTTACCGCATAACGACATTAACCAACCTGCGTTAAGTCTGTTTCACAGTAAATACAAGCCATAGGTCAATGATTTTTGGTATATATCTTGGTCTTGGTTACTACATGTCAGTCTGCCGTATGGCTTTTGACCTTGACCTCAATTTCACGGTCCAGTCACCAGGTAAAGTTTTTCTCAATAACTACAAGCCATAGGTCAATGATATTTGGTATATAGCTTGGTCTTGGTTAGTACATGTCAGTCTGCCTTTTGGCTTTTGGCCTTGACCTCATTTTCAGGGTCTAGTAAACAAAGGTAAGTGCTTCTGATTAAAATAGTTTTTTATTACTGTTAGTGTTACGGGAAAAATATTTGGCTTGTAGGTTGTTCTTTAGTAGTACACGACTGTTTAAGCGACAAGCAGGGACGGACGAGACATCCATTAGAGTCCAGTCTTGTTATGTACAAAATGTAATAATTTGTAAGTATACATGATAAACACTGGTGATGATTTTCATTAGAAATACCTTTCAAAATATTTACATAAAATTTGTATTAAAGTATTGCCCTTTTCACTTTGTCTTCTGCATTCAATGTTGTATGTGTTAAAAGTGCCCTTTTTGAACTGAAGCAACATGCTCTTTTTGAAAGCTGGGGAGAACACTAAGTCAAAACGTATTTTGCGATGTCGCTGAGCTTACGCAACATCATTTACGAGGATGGAAATTGAATATCTGAATCGGTCCATTATAACTAGCCCAGCGGGACGACCGGGCTATTGACTTCAAATTTTTACTAGTCCAAGACTAATTTTACTAGCCTCGGACGTAGGGCTGGTGGCTAAAGGCAGAGAGTGCAGCAACCAGTAGAATCAGATCAAATCAAATTCTTTATTTGCATAGTAGAGAGTTTGTTTTTTTAGGTAAATTTTCGACCCATCAATATAGATGATGTCAAAAATTATGACCCATTCAAAGTTGAAAATTACAAAAATCCAGGTTTTTTTTTAGTGAGATGTCTGTATATACTTCTATATAGGAAGTGACCACCTTTTCTTATGCTCACAGACTGTAGACGAGTTTCCAATTGGTGAATTTTCACGGAAAATTATGATGTCACAATATGGATTTTCAGATGTCACAATGTTATATGACGCAATTCATTCTGATTAACCACAACTCTATCGGTGCAATTCATTTATAAAAAAATGATAGGGTGTTCCATGGAACACTTGTGTTGCCTGCACTACAGAAGAGCCATTTTTAGCCCAGTGAACCTCTAAAATCTGTAAAATTAAAAGTATCGTTTTTGTGTCTAAAGTTTTTTTAGAATATGTATAACAGTTTTAGGTACTTGCAGATTAACAAACTAAATTAACAAATGAGCTATGTTGGGTTGTCAAAACTCTAAAATCTGAAAAGCGAAATTTTAAGTATAATGTGCATAACCAGACCTTATAAACATCATATACTGAAAGTTTGGTTGGAATCCGACATATAGTTGTGAACGAGTCGAAAATCAACAAACCGAATTGACATTAATGAGCTATCTTGGCTCCGCAAATCTCTTAAATCTTTTAGATCAAAATTTTAGGGAGTACATGCACAACTAGATCAGGTGAACAACATATCCTGCAAATTTGGTTAGAATCTGACTTATAGTTATGATGAAGTTGTGGATTAACAAACCAGATTAGCAAATGAGCCATTTTGGCTCTGTGAAACTCTTTTGATCTGTTAAATCGAAATTGTGAGTATCAGATGCACAACTACACTAGATGAACGACATAAACTGAAAATTTGGTAAGAATTGGACAAGTAGTTTTGAAAGAGTTGCGGATTCAAATACAGACAGACTCACAAATGAGCAACTTTGGCTCCATTAACCTCTAAAATCTGTAAAATCAAAATTCTTAATAACTGGTGCACAACTACACCAGGTGATCAACATATCTTGAAAGTTTGGTTGGAATTTGACAAGCAGATTTGAAGGAGTTGCGGATTCAAAAACAGACAGTCTCATAAATGAGCGATTTTGGCTCCGTGAATCTCTAAAATCTGTAAAAATCTAAATTCCAAGTATAAGGTGCACAACTACACCAGGTGAACAAGATATCCTGAAAGTTCGGTTGGAATCAGACTAGCAGTTTTGACATGTTTGATGGAGTTGCGGATTCAAAAACCGATGGACGATGCAGGACGCGACGTTATACGACAGATAGTAATCCCTTTGTGTCGACTCTGCTTACAGCAGGCGACACAATGAAATTTGAAATTCGTCTTTTTGACCAGCTGTTCAATTACTTTAGATAATTATATATATATATATATATGTTTATGTATTAATTTAGAAACATAGGAAATTTTATAAATTTGTATCATAATGCATATATGGGTATATAGACCAAATGTAGTTGTTAGACATGGGGAAAAGAAATTGAAAATATGTGCTTTTGTTATATGTGGTCTGTTATATTTTGTCGATGATTTTATCATGCAGATTTTTTGTTGAGATATCTGCATTCAAAGAGATAAATACATGTTTTTCAATCTTTTCTGAAAAGGTTTATGAGTTAATTATCAATTTGGATTGTCTCCCTCATACTGTTATCTTCATTTTGTGGTTGCTCTATTATTTCATTTAAGTCCTTCAAAACCCTTTTTCAAATTCCAATAAAACTTTCAGGATAGATTGTTCGCCTGATGTAGTTGTGCACCCGATACTTAGAATTTGGATTTTGTAGATTTTAGAAGTTTACAGAGTTAAAATTCTGGTTTCTTAATTCACAATTCCATCCCAACTGTCATGTGACTGTAAGTTAGATTCCAACCAAATTTGCAGGATATGTTGTTCACCTAATGTAGTTGTGCATCTGATACTAAAAATTTCGATTTTGCAGTTTTAGAGGTTCACTGAGCCAAAATAGCTCATTTGTTAAATATTCATATAGCAAATTGAAAGTTTTAATGAAGGGGTTGCATTATGATATTTGAGTTAAGATAATAATCTGAATTTACAGTCATGAATTGTGGGTCATTATTAAGCATAAGTTCAATTTTTTCATCAGTTTTTGCAAGTTGAAATCATAAGGTAACCAAAATGTGAGACGACGCATTATCCTCCTATATATAAAGTCAAATACCAAATTTGAAATAAATCGGCCCAGCAGTAGCTGAGAAAAGTGCGACAAAAATTTTCACTATGTTCAATAAGGGGAAAAATGGCTAAGTCCCGCCAAACAGGAAGTTGATATCATGTTGTGACCAAAATGGGCGGCCACGCATTTCCCTATATATAAAGTCAAATATCAGATTTGAAATTAATCAGCCCAGAAGTTGCTGAGAAAAGTGCGACGAAAATTTTCACTATGTTCAATAAAGGGAAAAATGGCAAAGTCCGGCAAACAGGAAATTGATATCATATGGTGACCAAAACAGGAGATGACGCATTCCCCCTATATATAAAGTCAAATACCAAATTTGAAATAAATTGGCCCATGCAGTAGCTGAGAAAAGTGCAACAAAAATTTTCACTACGTTCAATAAAGGGGAAAATGTCCCACCAAACAGGAAGTTGATATCATACGGTGACCAAAATGGGAGACCATGCATTTCCCTTAAATATAAAGTCAAATACCAAATTTCATATTGATCGGCCCAGCAGTAGCTTAGAAAAGTGCGACGAAAATTTTCACTATGTTCAATAAAGGGAAAAATGGCCAAGTCCGGCAAACAGGAAATTGATATCATAGGGTGGCCAAAATGGCATACCACACATCCCCCTAGATATAAAGTGAAACACCAAATTTGAAACAAATCGACCCAGCAGTAGCTGAGAAAAGTGCAACAAACTTCGGACGGACGGAAGGACGGACGGACAGACAATATACCACCCACTCACGAGTGGGGGTATAATTATACCCCCACTCTATAGGGAGGGGGATATACTGCCTTCACGTTGTCTGTCCGTTCGTACGTTCGTCATAAAATTTTCATCACATTTTTCTCAGCTTCTACAAGAGGGATTGATTTCAAAATTGGTATGCAGCTTCTATATGATTAGTTGTAAGGAACATCCTATTTTGAGTCCTGTTTGATGCGTACTTCATGTTTGACGAAATGTGACTGTCATGAAATGTAGTGAAAACATGAATTTTTTCGATGCATTTTTGTGTCGCCTGCTGTAAGCAGAGTCGACACATAGGGATTACTATCTGTCATCTTACATTGTTGTCGTCATCCTGCGTCGTTCGTCGGTTTTTGAATCTACAACTTCTTCAAACTACTTGTCCGATTTTAACCAAACTTTCAGAATATTTTTTTCACATGGTGTAGTTGTGCTATTTTGGCTCTGTGAACCTCTAAAATCTGTAAAATCAAAATTCTAAGTATAAGGTACACAACTACATCAGGTGAACGATCTATCCTGAAAGTTTTGTTAGAATCGGACGGGCAGTTTTGAAGGAGTTGTGGATTCAAAACAGACAGACTCACAAATGAGCAATTTTGACTCTGTGAACTTCTAAAATCTGTAAAATCAAAATTCTAAGAATCAGGTGCACATCTACACCCGGTGAACAACCTATGCTGAAAGTTTTGTTAGAATCTGACTAGAAGTCTTGAAGGAATTGCGGATTCAAAACCAACAGACTCACAAATGAGCAATTTTGGCTCTGTGAACCTCTAAAATCTGCAGAATCAAAATTCTAAGTATCAGGTGCACAACTACAACAGTTGAACAACATATCCTGAAAGTTTGGTAGAAATTGTACAAGTGGTTTTGAAGGAGTTGTGGATTCAAAAACTGTTGGGACGACGCAGGACGACGACGACGCTGGACGACGAGGACGCAGGACGAAGACGTAAGACGACGGATAGTAATCCCTATGTGTCGACTCTGCTTACAGCAGGCGCCACAAAAACCCAATTAACAAATGAGCTATTTTGGCTCTGTTAACCTCTTAAATCTGTAAAATCAATATTTCAAATATCGGGTGCGCAACTATATCAAGTAATCAATGTATTCTGAAAAGCTGGTTGGAATATGATTTACAGTTTTGAAGGAGTTCCACATAAACAAACAGAATTCAGTGAACCTCTAAAACTGCAAAATCAAAATTCTAAGTATCAGTTGCACAACTACATAAGGTGAACGACATATCCTGCAAGTTTGGTTGGAATCTGACTTATAGTTGTGATGGAATTGGGGATTAACAAACCAGATTATCAAACGGGCAATTTTGGCTCTGTGAACCTCTCAAATCTGTAAAATCAAAATTCTAAGTATAAGGTACACAACTACATCAGGTGAACAATCTATCCTGAAAGTTTTGTTGGAATGGGACTGGCAATTTTGAAGGAGTTGTGGATTCAAAACAGACTCACAAATGAGCAATTTTGGCTCTGTGAACCTCTAAAATCAGTAAAATCAAAATTCTAAATATCAGGTGCACAACTACACCCGGTGAAGAACATATCGTGAAAGTTTTGTTAGAATCTGACTAGCAGTCTTGAAGAAGTTGCGGATTCAAACCCAACAGACACACAAATGAGCAATTTTGGCTCTGTGAACCTCTAAAATCTGCAAAATCAAAATTCTAAGTATCAGGTGCACAACTACATCACTTGAACAACATATCCTGAAAGTTTGGAAGGAATTGAACAAGTGGTTTTGAAGGAGTTGTGGATTCAAAAACTGTTGGGACGACGCAGGACGAAGACGTAAGACGACGGATAGTAATCCCTATATGTCGACTCTGCTTACAGCAGGCGACACAAAAACCCAATTAACAAATGAGCTATTTTGGCTCTGTTAACCTCTTATTCTGTAAAATCAAAATTTTAAATATCGGGTGCGCAACTATATCAAGTAATCAATGTATTCTGAAAAGCTGGTTGGAATATGATTTACAGTTTTGAAGGAGTTCCACATAAACAAACAGAATTAACAAAAGAGCTATTCTGGCTCAGTGAACCTCTAAGACTGCAAAATCAAAATTTTAGGTATCAGATGCACAACTACATCAGGTGAACAACATATCCTGCAAGTTTGGTTGGAATCTGACTTATAGTTGTGGTGGAATTGGGGATTAACAAACCAGATTATTAAATGAGCAATTTTGGCTCTGTGAACCTCTTACAAACCACACCTTATTTTAAAGACCTGTTAGTGTATTTATGTTAATAACAAGACTTTCATACCTTTACGTAACACTAACAAAATATATAATATCAACATCAATCTTTTTTAAAAAAAAATCTTCCCAGAGAGACCTAACAATAGTTCTACGAACGATCGTCGTACTTGTTTATTAATTGAAAATCTTAGATTTGATTATTTAGAAATTATGAATAAGCAGTGTTATCGACAAAGTACATTAATTTGCTTGGCCTAAAAGGAGAAATACAAATATAAATATACATACATTAAGAACAGGCAGTTAGAAATATAACGTTAATTATATTATTTTTTGATACATATCAGTGTCGATGCCTTTTGATTATTACCTGTCTATTTTTTTTTCACAATTTTCTACGAATTAATACATGTGGTCGCCCCAACATGGGTAATAAAACTCATTCGCAGACACGCTTATCATACTTTGAACGAAAGGGTGCTGATTTCCGAAAATATGTTGTAAACTTTCACACATAACCGCGTATTCATTACATGTAATTACAAAGTTCGTCTGCTTAACTTGAGGTATAAATGAGACATTGACAACCGCTTTTATGCATTAATTCCACACATAATTCGTCTGCTTTAAGTCACGGCCGATAATATTTAGAACAGAATATACAACTTGTAAGGTTGTCTTTGATTCTCCGATTACAATTTTATATGTTTACAGAATCTTTGATTAACGAATTAATATGTAAGTGGGATCAACGTACTCACTGTATCTACATGGTATATATAGCAGACCCGGATCGAAATGTTACATTCGTTTCATTTCGAGCTTTGTTTTTTTTTCTGCGATAAACTGATGATTAGCCAATAGAACCATCGATTACATATAACTTCAATGTAATCAGCCAATGACATTTCACTTTATATGTTTGTCAAATTCAAGATGGCGTGAATATCGTATAAATCTAAATGCTTCGCTCCTTGAAGCGAAGTAATAATGGAAGTTTATCTTTGATATTAAGGATATTGTCGACAACAATGAATGAGCCTTAATAACATTTCACTTTATATGTTTGTCAAATTCAAGATGGCGTGAATATCGTATAAATCTAAATGCTTCGCTCCTTGAAGCGAAGTAATAATGGAAGTTTATCTTTGATATTAAGGATATTGTCGACAACAATGAATGAGCCAACCTCAAAGCGAGTCTAGTATTGGAGATGATATTTGAATTACAAAAACAAAACTTCCTTTATTCTTTTTATCGGTAATTAATTGATTCATTTGATAGAGCAAATCGAGGATGGGATTATCCTGACGGCTTTTGTATATGTATATTACTATGTCAAATTGATGCGCTGATTGACACGTTAGGCTAGGCCAAAGACACCTTTACCAAATACTGTTAATATTTGCCCAAAGAGATCACAGAAAACTTATACATATTACCAATAAAAGTAAATAAATACAATGCATGTATTGAGCATATTCATAATTCATTTTAATTCTATGTACTTACAAGAAATAGTACTGAACAGTTTGGTTCGGGGAATGCTTTGGCAATATGTATTGTCAATACTTTATCAGTGATGTTTAAAATTGTATCTTGCCCTGTTGGTATATCTGTAAAAGTAAACATAACATCTTCACGTTATTACCGGTCCTGCAAAGATATCAAGGGATGCTTTTATTCCTAAAAGAAATCTATTATTTTTTACTCTCTGAAATCTTATATCACTCACCAATTATTTTTTGATTTTTTAACTTTAGCATTCCAACTCTGAAGGAATAGAAATTTTATTATTACACGCTCTCACTTTTTTTAAAAATAATATGCTAAAGTATTTATTTAGGTCAGAATAAATGCTACATACTTTTATTTTCAATTGAAAAACATCTTGCGTTCACAAATCCTTACTTGTGTCAAGTTTTTTTTTTTTCAATTACAATGTGGCAATCAATTCTTTGAATTTAGTAGGTGTCATATTACTTTTTTTGTTGTGCAATAAAAGTACAAACAACGATCACAATTTTACTCTTTATTTTATATATGACAAAAAGAATGGAGGGAAGCGGAAAAGTCAGACACCTATTATAAAGACGTTTGGCAATTTACCCTGCATCAAATTTCATATCTCTAAGGGACCGACCATTTAACCTGAAGGGGGGGGGGGGGGTT
>MJUU01063548.1:4401-125339 GCA_002080025.1 Modiolus philippinarum | reverse complement strand
CCCCCCCTTCAAGTTAAATGGTCGGTCCCTAATCCATGCCGGCAATGGCCAATAGGTACATAAATTCTAAAATAATAGTTTATGCTCTTTATACTAAATATCACGAAAATGACACATCGTGATGACACCTTCTGTACTGAAGATAAAAAACAATGAAAAACAACAAAACTAAAACAAGATGTGTGAAGTGAAACAGATATGTCCAGAGTAGAAGGAAGAACGAAACATCAGAATGAACATTAATTGAAGTGCTTCTCACAAATTGTTACAATCATCAATTGTTTTATCATACTTTTCAGTTGATACCGGAATTTATGCATACTTCCAGGAAAAAAGAGGCTGTGTAATGTTAAGAACGTAATATTTCTTAAATTACACTGAGCATTGTTATGATATTTTGCAGAGTCATTCTTAATTACATACAATGTACACAACAAAATTGATTTTGTTTTCTGGATTTTTATTGAATTTTTCGGGCATTCGAAAGATCTGCGTCTTTTAGTACTTTTTTCCTACGTGTTATGGTCAAATGCTTCCGACGTTTTCTTTGAGTGTAATGGGATTGTTCTGACTTTTAATAGGTGTCAAAAAACACATTTTTTCCCCATGAAGCACACATAAGAGTGTTGAAAAAGGTCCGATTCGGCGTATTTCGAGCGTTGGTTCCCGAACATGGAAAATAAGGTCAGCAAATGCTTTTTGTTGCATGTCCACCAGAAACAGTCCTAATGGACACATTTTCATCAATTTCATCACTTTGGAAACCATAAAAAATTTCATAAAGAAGTAACTTGAACACCACAATAGCCGGCTTCCTCGCATGCGCAGTCGGTTACAGGCATCCAAGATAACTTCAAGAACGTTGTCCGGTTTTAAGAACAAACAATTTAAATTGTTTTCGAACCCGCATCCGGAGCAAGGGATCAGCAAAAAGTACCAGTATTTGTCTTTAAACAAAGTCATCATTTGACCTTACAAGATAATAAGTGCTTAATACAAGGCACACGCACTTTCTTTTACAAACTGAACAACCAAAAGGCAAATATGCCGAATGTTTACGTGGAATTTTCATCAAATGCAGATTTATGGCACTATAAAGGACGTCTCGTTAACCAGCCCAAAAGTCAGTACGTCGGTGCTGACCCGAAAACCGATTTCATTTGAAAGTTACAATATCTAAATTTAGTTGAAAACTAAGGAATATCTCTGTACTCTGTACAAAGCTCTGTACTTAGAAGATTTTGACTTTCCATTAAGATCATATTTTGTTATTTGTTCTCTATCAGTTGAGTTTATGGTCTTCCAAATATTAAGATTCCATCTGCACTGAAGAGCCATTAGTTGTCGAAATGGCCATATGCAGAAATAAGATTTGCAGTAATTTCGGTATTTTGTTATCTATAACTTCATTCGTCGATCAATGAATCGCCAAACACATCGATAAATCTGCTTGCAATACTGGCTACTGATTTTGTTAGTTCAATTTTCGGCAATAAGTGTTGTGGTTGGTCAATTCAACGTCATTTCAGTGGCAAAATTTTAGGAACACTTCGTTGTAAAGAAGATGCCTTTAAGTTTGAATAGTATAGCTTTTTGACATGATATTGATATTCTTTTTTTTTATGACATTTTGAATCACTGCACTGTTTTTTTTTTCCATTAGTATATTTATAAATTCTGGTACATTTATTAAAGTAATATCACGACAAGTGATGATTGTAATCAGATGCAAACACAGAGGTCAACCAGAAGACTTCCCACCTCGATCAGAATCCAAGCATTATTATTTATGAAGCATTTTTAATCAGCTCATTGAGTTTCCTTCTATTGGTGTCAACAATACTCTGATCATTTGATTGCTCTAGAAAAATATACACGTTATCAGTACTGTTTCCATGGGAAATGAAGGAATTTAGAAGAGGGAAGAGGGATTTCACGAGAAAGTAATATACTAGTATATTCTCAGTAGCTTTCCCAGTCATTTATGTGTAAATTAATACCTGTCAAAAAAAACAAAATACGTTTCTACACTTCGTTTGGATCACCTGATAAATAGACCTTTAAAATGCAAAACCTGTCTCTTTACATTCAAAGAATATACAAAATGTTAAGAGTTTTAAATGAAAAAATTATGTTAAATTATAAAGATTTTTTTTTCTGATGCAAATTATGTAGATATCATTAAACATTTTCTCCTGCATGGGTTAAAAATTTCTCTATATAAAAATATAATGTATAATTGTTTTGAATTTTTGCCAGATAATCATATAGAGAGTCAAATATTTTGACATTGATTTGCTTGCTTCCAGTTTAATTATTCAACCAAATTGTTTTTATCTTGATGATATCTTGACATATAATTACACCCAATTCCGGATTACCGTGACATGACAGAGTAGCAAGCATGTAAACATCTACCCAACTTACAGATTGGTCATAATGAGTCTTTGCTGTATCATCAAATCTGTTCACAAACCATCAGTCACACTTGACAAATTTATAATCCTCTTGTTTGTATCATCTAACCCAATCATTAAAACAATTAAGTTATCAAGACACCATTTCTTTTCACTAATCACTAACATATATACGGAAGCTTATATTAGGCCATTGTTTTTATCTTGATTTTTTCAGGATAGTAACTTTAATTTTCGAGATAATATTTTGAATCTCGAGACGATGGCTTTAATTTTCAGTTTGATAACGTTAATTTTAAAGATAAAAACTGGAATTTTTAGGTTAATAATACATCTGCAGGTAAATTAATTAAGACACGTGTTAAAACAAAAGAGTTATTAACCAAAAAGGCTAAAGGACTGGTTCATTCTATCTATTCCAACATTTTGAAATCTAGGGTTGAATATTAAGAAATGTATGTTTAAATAGGGGGAATTATTGTGTAAACATTAGATTAGCTTGTATAAACATTGTTTGATTAATAATGATAATTACATTTAAAAATTATAAAAATTCAAATAAATATATCTTTCATTAAAAAAAAGGCTATATGAAAAGCACATTGAAAAAACTAAAGTATGATTTCAAGCTTACTGAATTTAAAGCTAAATGCTCTTTACATCTGTAACAAGCAATGATTTTTTTTTAAAGTTCATAGATAATGATCCTAACACAATGTAGGAAGAGGTACAGAATATTGAAAGTTATTTCAATTCTAAACCAGAAGCACAATGTTATCAGAAAAATAAATAAACATGGGTGAGGCTAGTTCTACATCTTGCAATGCATCCGCTCAAACTGATGATAGATGCCGTTTTGAACATGAGGTATGAACTAAGCTAATTGTTGATCTCGAGATGGAGAACAAAAATAAAAGTGTTTGTACTTGTGGAAGCTTTTTATTTCATATCCTTTCATTGCTTCTTATAGTAATAAAGATCATTTCAATTAATGTGTAGTATAGTAAACATGCTACTTTGGTGTACTTAACAACGGCAGTAGAATATCGAAGGAACAAAGCGCACGATTACACAAATCAAAGTCCAGAGACAAGGCAAAAGCAAGAACACCAGAAGACGGAAGACCAAAGACACCACATACCCACAAAACACACGAACATTACATATACATTGTACAACACAAAAGACTAAAGCACTAACAGTGTGAACTCTCTCTCTCTCAAAAAAAAAAAAAAAAACAGAGTCTTAAGGGTTGTGAAAACTAGCAAGTTTTAATTTGGTGAACCATCAATTTCCCTCTATTTTCTTTTCTTATACACATTTACTCATGGCTGTTTATTGAATGAAGGTCCTGTTGATTCATTAATTACTAATTATTGTAACAACACTGTTATTTTTGTTTCAAGGAGTCACCCTCTCTCATAAGTAGCACTTTGATCAGGGAACTATATAAAGTTCCCTGCTTTAATAAAGAAAGTTGAAGACCAAGACAAAAATCTAGTATAAAAGAGGGGCTAATATCTAAATTAATAAATGATTTAATAACAAAACAGATTCAAAACGTCATCTATAATCCTCGTGTTTGCATCTACTAATCCAATTAGATTAATTACGAAATCTTTGTTCACTTAATTAATATGATTAGATTAGTTGGTACAAATATTTGGATTATAGATTTGTGTGACTGATTGTTTGTGAATAGATTTGACGATACATCAAAGACTCATTATGACCAATCTGTAAGTTGCGTAGTTTGATTGCATGCTTGCTACATGTAGTCCGTAATGTCACGGTAATCCTGAATTGGGTGTAAAGGCTATACTATCAAATCGATACGTTGATTTATTTGATTTACCCGTATTCATTTATTAGGTACATTCTAAGCATCAGATTTGAGTATTGTTTAGAAGCGAATGTTCGGTATGATTAATGATATATTTGCTGTGTTTATTAACTTTTGTTAATTTTCTGAACACCTAGTTAAATTCATTTGGAAAAACTCCTTTTAAGTGGCCAGTCCAGAGACTGTACATGTAGCTACATTAAAAAGAAACAAAAATACACATGTTCAGAACATAGATGGTGAATAAAGGGATATGGAGTAAATGCACATGAGACAAAGTCTCTACAAATACATGGTGAAAAACAAGCAAAGGAACAACGCTTTTATTGTTGTTCTTCATCTTAGATATCCTTTAAAGTCTCATTAATTTTGTTCAGAGATTCATATAAGTGTTGATTGCAAAATGTACAAATGACATGCAAGCAGTTTGCATAATATCTATAAAGGCACAGATCGAAAGGCCATATATAATTATATTGCTTACACAAAAATACCAAAACGAACAAACAAACAAACTAAAAAACAAACAAAAATAAAAAAAAACAAGAAACAAGAAAAAAATTCTAAGAGTAACCGGACATAGAAAAAAAATCATAAACAAGACAATAGAAATATTTTGATATTTTGTAAAAACAATAATTGAAAAACATCAAAGGAAATTCTGATCTAGAATTTTTAGGGATACATGTATTTTCTTATTGAATATTTTGACATCAAGTTCATGACAAAGTTTAATTTGTTTTGAGGACATATTTCATTTTTTAAAAGTGCGTTTCAAGATAACAAACAAAACACAAGAAAAAAATAAGATAAGAATAAAATTGATGGTCCTTTCAAAGTCCAGAAAAATTATTTTGTGAAGATGATGACAAATGTAATCATGCGTAAGCTGAAAACTTTTAATTTCAATACAGTGTAACTGTCCCGAATTAATATTAGAACAAAATAAAAATGGCATTGCAGGCCAGAATTAAAAAGTGAAATACACAAGAATATACAATTCAAATAAAAACAAAAAATAATAAAATGGAGAAAGAAGGGTTAGTGTGCAAAATTTCGGCCATATGACCTTCGACTGTGGGACAACCGGGCTAAAATACGGAAACGGATGTTAAAATCGTCATTGGGCACTACACCGTCTTTCTCCCTTTTGTCATTTTTAAATTATTTTTTTAATTTGATACTTTTTAATTGTGGCCTACTATACCATTTTTTATTTTGTTCGTCAAATATTTCAATCTTAATCCAACAAGGAAAAAAACATAAAAATGCAATTACCTTTACATACAATTCGCAAAGTATTTTACGATAACCTCAGTCATGAAAACACAAGCTATATCTGACAATCAAAGAAATATATTTTCATGCTGACCTTAAGCATTTTTTTACATTCTAGTAATTCTTTGATGTGAAACGATAAGCTTTATCATATAAGTAATTATTTATTCTTACTGGTTTAGCATAATAATAATAACAATAATAATAATAATAATAATAATGAAAATATCAATAATCACTTTCTGACAAAACTTTGGTTTCTCCATGAATATTTATTTCCTTTTATCATGTCTGTAACTGTTCAATATAATCATAAATAACAAAATACCGAAGTTACAGTTAATTTATTTTCTGCATATGCGTATTTCGACAACTTATGTCTCATCAGTGCAGATCAAACCAAAACATTTGGAAGTCCATTAACTCAAAAACGTGTAAAAGCTGATAGAGAACAAATAACCAAAAGGGTCTAAATAGAAAAAAGGACAGAGCTTTGCATGAGTGAGATACTCCTTAGTTTTAAACACAACTTTCTAATAATGATCATTTTAATTGTTGAAATTTTACAAGTAAGTTTTAAACTTTAAATGTCGGTTTACTCGATTTGGCTCTCTGCCACATGTACACAGTGGGTCTCAAAAAGTGCGTACCGGGTGTGTCGCCGGGAAACTTTGCAAACGATTTCCAACGGGATTTTGTGGTTAATTCATCTGTTAAAGTAAAGCGTATAAAAAGGCCAAGTTTAAAGCTTTAATTTTTCATAATGTTTAAACTGCTGTCATGCCAAGACTAGACCTTGCCACTCGAAATATCGTTATCGGCCGAATCCAGGCCGGAGTGTCCCAGAATGAGGTTGCACGGACTGAAAACGTTAACCAGAGCACCATTTCCCGGTTATGGAACAGATTCCAGTAGACGGGCTCTACTAATGACCGCTTGAGAAGTGGTCGACCTCGCATAACAACGCCTAGACAAGACCGCTACATCCGGGTCTTCCACCTACGGAATCGAACCGTTACCACAACCGCTACTGCAGTCGGACTTCCGGAATTGAGAAGAATCAGCTCACAAACAGTCCGCAACCGGTTTCGACAACATGGCATTAGACCAAGAAGGTCGTATTTTGCAGCAGTATTGACACCTTTACATAAACGTGAAAGAATCCGTTGGTGCAACAGATTGAGGGGCTGGACATTTAAAACTGGCGGCAAATTTGGTTCAGCGATGTGTCCCGTTTTCTGTTACAGAAACCCGATGGCAGACGTGTCTACCGGCACAGGAATGAACCTTTCTCTGCCGCCTGTGTACAGGAAGTGGATAGGTTCGCAGGAGGTAGTGTGTGATGTAGGCGACGATCTCAGATGACCGTAAAACAGAACTTGTTCATTTCCCAGGCAATTTAACGGCTCATAGGTAGAGGGACGAAATCCTCCAACGTCGCATGATTCCCGTAATTGACCGACAGAGGGAGTTATTTCAACAGGACAATGCTAGGCCTCACACAGCCCGTTGAAAATGGACTATCTTCAGCATAATAACATTAATGTTCTTCTGTGGCCTTCCAAATAACCGGACTTGAATCCAATCGAACACCTATGGGATCAATTGGATAAACGTGTGCGCCAGCGTCAACCTCCGCCTCAGACGTTCGATCAGCTTCGTCAAATGTTACAATATGAATGGTGAAGAATAATGTGAGAGCATTGATTCAATCCATGCCGAGGAGGTGCATTGCAGTTTTGGTCAGCGCGTGGTGGTCATACACGCTACTGACTTTAAAGAGACCGGAAGTCTTCTCAACTGTGATAAACTTACTTTAAATACCCAATATCCAAAAAATGGACTGTTAATTTTTTAATAATAAACAGTTTGTGTCAATATTTATGTTTACAATTGAAAAAAATTCGAGTTAACAATGCTTGTATAAAAATTCCTAAAAAAATCTATTATGCGTTTCTTTTTTTGCTAAGTATATGTATTTGAAATAAAAGTGTATTTTCAAAGTGATATCGAAGTCCGTGAAAGTTGCTCCTTTTAAATGTCAGACAAATATCAACCCGATTCCATATTATATCCTAACTATAGCCCTGGTCATTAATATGGAATATTCGTATTTTCTGAGTCAAAATTTGAAGTTAGGAAGCATTATACACAAAAGTATGTGTGTAAAAGTATGCTATTTTGCTATAAACATTGTTTCTAACTGTGAAGTATATTTAGTTTCTACAACGAAAACTAAGTTGATTATGAAATTTCTCAAGTCGAGTTAAATAAATTTTGCAAATATTTAAAGACAAGGCTTGCCGAGTTTTTAAATATTTAAAAATTTATTTAACAGGATGTGAGAATTTCATAATTAACGTGTTTAAGTTGTAGAAATGTTTCTCTAATGACATAATGTGAAACACCCAGGATTATACTCCGAATAGATATGGCGGGAAATTTCACGCGAGTTGTTCTTTCACTAGAGACGAGAAATATTTTTATCACATCAGTCATGCTTTAGTTAGATTTGCTTGAAATTAGAGAAAAAAAAATATCTGATTCTACCAATTTGTCAGATCACTCCTGCAATCCGTTCTGTAACCAACATTTTGGTGAAAATGGGCCATTTTTAAATCAGATTATTAGGTGTTCAAATATTTTTCAAAATGCAATTTTCGATGCCCATGGTGTACAAGAATAATTTAAGTGATTATTTCATCAATTTTTAAGGGATTATTTGATTTTTTGAAAACAAAACGGCCCTTAAATATCTCAGGTATTCTAAACAAAAATATTCCATATTTACATGTATGACCAAGAGTATATAACACTGATTTAATTTCAAATTATTTTTTTAATTAACAAAAGATTGAAAGCTTCAGGCTTTTCAGTTTAAAATGTTACATAGAATCCTTCCAACTAACTCCTTTTTTGAACAAGTGCATTCTGAAGAGACTGAGCTGTGCTTCTTTTGTTTTGAAACAAAAATCATATCTTTTGGGAATGCAATGGAGTAAAAACTTATGAGTGTCTTTCATTAATTTATTAAAAACTATAGGTATTCATTTTTCTGCAAATGCGCTGACTGTTATTTTAGACGTTCAAAATTACTATGTTAAACAATGTTTTTCTTATCTTAACATATTGTATTTTTATGTGCAGATGCAAAGGTACAGATCTTTTTTTTTCGAAAAGGCTTCAATTTTTTTGAAATTTCCTGTAAGGATTGAGAAATTAGCAACATACTATATGACCCAGATAAAGAGTTTAAATTAAGAAAAAATGGGAATCTTTGGAAGCAGTGGTCAGTTGTAAATATATTAATCATTATCAACATTTCAATTTTTTTTTAAATTAGTTCAATTAATTTTTTTTATCGTAATAATTTATGTGACATTTCATTTGGTGTTTAGTATATATATGTTGTACATGTAATGATCCATGAACTGTTCTTGCATATCAATTTATTGATTACAAAAACACTATTACAATATTAATATAATGTTAAATTCGTCTTAATTACGTGCAAGCCTTAGACTGATTTTAGAACTACCTGCTAACAGTAACAGAAGTTGTGAAACTGAGATAAATGAATTAGTCTTTGCACATGCGCAGAATTTCAAAAAAATGGAGCTGGAGAGGATAAAAAATGTGACAATTCCTGGAGAACATTTCTTTTTTTTTACCGTCTGTGACCTTTCAATAGCAATTGTTGCCCGCAGGGAATAAACTTTAAGGGGGGTTATTGTAGAGACTTGTGGATTACGTGACATGTAATGAATAATGTGGTTGCGGACACTTGAATTTTGACATCAACCCCACATTAAAGATTTCAGAACAACAAAATGCATAAGAGGGCTACCATTTACTTTGCTTTTATGGTACTTTTTTTATTAGGCTCGTGATTAAAGTCTGCGGTTTGAATTTAATATTTAAAAATGACTAGAACAATTGTTTTTTGTGATAATTTTGCTTAATCATATCCTATTGTAGGAGTTTTTTTATGTTGCGATATAAAACATTCCATGATTTTAAGTATACGAGAGGTTTGAAAAGTAATATTTTAAGTGTGGGGTATAAACTCAATATAAAGTAAATGACAAAACCATATAGTTTTTGAAAATTTTATTTTTATGTATTTCAAATTAAATAGATTTTTCTTGTTATCCTCATGTTGTATTCAAAGGACTTTTGTATTGTGCAACATACAGATGTAATGAATTTTAGAAAAAAATAAGGTTAAGAAGTTAGATTTTTAGTCCGTGGTTTAGAACCAATCTTAAAACATTACTTCAAAATTATTATCCAAAATTTTTCTTCATCATATACTTTCGAAAAGTTTTTTTTTATGTTGCGGTGAACAACTTTTAGTATGAAAAAGAAAGAAATGGGGTAAATGTCAAGGAGACAACATCCCATATCCAGGTTAAAACAACCCAAAACAAAGCATCTAGGGTCACCGTACGGTCTTCAACACAGTGAGGAACCTCACACCATATAGCAAGCCCTAAATGGCCCAAAAAAAGGTTAAAAAGTGAATAAATCAAGGGAAACAAACCACATTTTAAGGTATTTTTATGCAAAAAAAAGAGATATTAAGTCTGCAGTTTAATCCCAATCTCTTTTTGGTACTGTGCTGAAAACTAGAAAAATACTTTGTATACATTATTTACGACTGAAAACAAACTTATTTTTATGGATTCTTTATTTGTTTTTTTATCCTCTGAAAAAAAACGGAGATTAATTTTCTCGCTATTCTTTTTCTGCTAAAGAATTTATATCAGGATAAGAACTTTTTGCGAAAGTTTATTTTCGCGATATTTTCACTCACGTGAAAGTCTCGAAAATAAAACCTCGGTAAAAAGTATGCTTAAGTCCATGAAATTTTGTATAGCGCAACACAAATAGTTTCTTTTAAAGGTTTTGAACCGTGACTGAACATACTCTTCATGTATAAGTTTTTGATACAGTAATTTTGCTCTGTTGGCAAAATCGCTGTACAAACTACAGGCACAGGAATAGCGGATGATTTGTAAAATGAAGTCACCATATGCCAGAGATGTGAAATGTTACAGCTCAAAAACGGGAAGTTCACTATTGTAAAGTCGAAATCATGACGCTTGTCGCAAAATTTTGTTTTCAAACGCCCCAAGTTGTCAATGTAGAAGTATCGGTCCAGATATGATGCTAATGACGGTTTATCGTGTTTCCCTGTGCCTATATCAGCCTGCAGAGAACTTACGCAAACGGCATATCCGGTTGACCCAGACTTATCAAGAGGTTGACCTAGATTAAACAAATAATTATCCCAACGTTTGACAAGCAATATCATTTTTATCCGCTTCGAAAGAATTAAATCTTTATTAGATGAAACATCTATTATATTTTCTGTTTTCAGTTTTGTTAACAAATTGCAGACACCAATACACAAAAATACAAACGAAACGTTAAAAAAAAACTTTGGAAAATTGGTCACTGATAACTTCAGCACAACCACCATTTTGTTTACATTGTCATAAAAGTGCCTTGGAAATGGGAGACAAGGGTTAACAAGAGAAAGGTTCTGCGATGCAAAGACGACTTTATTTCTATTTGCTAACACGATTTGATCATAACATTACTAGATTTACTTACCTTTGCCGAAAAAATATAGTGCAGTAATTAATTAACTACAAAAATATTTCTCGATTAATTTTTGTAAAAAAAAAATGAACCTCATTTTCCGTGCAACCTTGAGAGAATTTGACACCATACCTATTAAACTATTGTATAGAATTGGGAAATAAAAGATGATGAACAAGTTGTCTTGATTTCCAAAGCTAGAATATTGTAAAATATACAATCCGCCAAAGTAAAGCATCACCCTAATTCTCAAATCATCATTTTTAAACCTGTATTGGTGTAAGATGCGTTGGTTCAAAACACTATGAATGAGATATTTTTGATACTTAGATGTTAAAGTTCAATCATACTTCATACTGTTGTCATTCTGTGAAAAGTTATAAAATTATGCACAATCCAATTTAATGACAAAAAGTGGTAGCTGTGATCAGGGCCTGGTTGTTCAAAACGTGGTTAAAATTTGTCCGCTGGATAAAAGTATATTCCATTGGATAAATTTTATCCGTTAAATAAATCGGTTGTTCAAAAGTTGACCAGTAGTTAAATTTGCTTATCCGTGGTTAATATTTGTCCAATGTCCAAGGGTGGGCTAACTTTAATCCAGCGGTTAATCATGGCTGAGAGATTACTGTTTGGCATATACGAAGACCGTCATGGTCATACAAATGTTATGTTAGGGGAAAATATAGTTGCCACAGGAGAGTACAACTGGACTGAGCCACAATCGAGATATATTGTCCTCCAGAAAACATAAAAATTCTAACAAATATGGTATCAGATAAACTGAGTAGAACTTATCGCAAGAGACTTATTTCTGTTTCAACACAAACAAAAAGTAGCACTCAGGTTAAATACCACGGCGGTGCTTTTTGCAAGTGACTGGTGATCATGATGCATTCGAGTAACTCAAATCCACTGTAAAAAGAGTATAATTTTGGAAATGCCCTGTGCGAGAAGAACAAGAATTTAAAACGTTTTGCAAATGTTAATGATATACATTGATTAACGAATGGATCCTACGATATCTTAGAATACCCATATGTTGTCGGGGATATGGATGCCGGGGACGCACGTTAACAACTATCAGGCACCATCAGAAATCATCATGTATGTTTTGTCCATAGAAAAAACTATTCCGTGCTATGAATGTTCAAGTTATTTGTGACCAAGTTATACCTGTGTCTTGAACTTGAGAACCTTGTCGTAACTTACCTAATCACTGCTTAATTATGTAAGAAATTAATTACAAATATAACAAATTTTAAAGGCAAAAGGATAAAGAACTTAGCAAATTCTACGATATCGATACTGTATCCAGTGTTTACTACAAAATTAAAAGGGTGCTTTCTATCACGACCGTGTTGGCGGGTCATATTTTGGGTCGTTCACGTTTTAAATAGGTTATGCTGTGTCGATATATATGAAATTTCATTCTTGGACCATACTTATAATTTTCAGCTTTATAAAAAATTCTCATGGGTATGAAGGATGGGCAGACTGGAATTAGAATCAACTTTCTTCATGTAAGCCCGGGTAAAAAATAACAAAATACCGAAATTACTGAAAATTTACTTTCGGAATATGGCCAATTCGACAATTTATTCTTCATCACTGCAGATAAAATCAAAAGTTGGAAATCCAGACACCAAAAGATGTACAAAGGTTGATAGAGAGTAAATGGCCAAAAGGATCTAAATTGAAAGCTAAGGACAGAGCTTTGCATGAGGAAAATACTCATAAGTTTTAAACAAAATTTCTAATTTAGATATTACAAGCACAGGCACTTGTTTCATAAATGAATGTCAGTGCCTGCCTCTCTTAAGGACTGACACTTTTTTTTTTATGAAACAAGTGCCTGTGATTTCAAGATTCGAAATTATCGGTTTTCAAGCTTGCACTGAAGTACTGGACTACTGGGCTGGTGAATAGCCTCAAAGACTAACAGTCCATCAAGTCATGCTCTGGAAAAAATTATAACCTTTGTTAGAGGAAACAAATAATACAGAAATATAAATCATTTCATTTTTTTTCGGGTCTAAGAAGTAGACCAGTTTCCTAAATCAAGGATCGGTTAAGGTCAACAGTCAAATTATTTCAAGACTCCCACTACGTCGTACTGTCAAGTCGACTCTCATGCAGTTCTATATGTTTTAATAAAATTCTCCTTTGAAATTCAAATTCTCAATTACTTTGATTGCATTACCTGATTTCTTTTACAACATTAAAAATTATTATTTGGATATTGTTTAAGTAATAATAATTTAAATTTAATATTTGGTCACTTTTTGTTGGCTGTAAACAAGGACTTATAACGCGTCTTTACTGTAATTGAGGCGAAGATAAAATTGGAGAAAGAGGGAGGATTGGCCTTACATCCAAAACTATATAATTGGTCTTGATTTCTGAGTGCATTTCAAATAGGATTGGGCACTTTGTTAAACTATGTTAACAGCTGCACTCATCTTCGATGAGAGGGAATATGAAAATTAAAAAAAGACCCCCTAGGATTACTATACTCGAAACACAAAAATACCCAAGTTGCATGTAAAAACTTATTATGATGCATATACGTGTTCCAAGGAATAATCTGAATCAGCAGCATTAGATTCAAAGAATTATGGAAAACGATGATCCATAAATATTCTGAAAGAAGTACACACGCATTACCAAAAAAAAATATCGAAATAGGAGGCCAGATGCAGTACCAAGGAAATAATAGAGTGAAGCCTTAGTATTTTAAAAGGGGTTGGGGTAATATAAAAATATATATATCTTTAAAACGTTAAATTCAAATGGTTTCAGAGGATATTTTTGAATTTGAATTTTCATAGTGTTATTTAGCTAGCGGGTCTTATGTTAAACTGTGTTATCCACTGGCGGCCATCTTGAATGAGGTACGAAAATATAAATGCGAAACTGTGAACAGGGTCACATAACGATCATTATGATCAAATACCCGACTATAAAGGTCTATAAACGTCCGAGTGGTTTCAAAGAAAAATATCTTTGAATTGCATGGGACTTCACAAAATCATAATTTTAACTGATTTCTGAGCAAGATTTAATTTACACTATGGCAATTTAAAAACAAAATCCTATGGGGAAATGCATTTTCTGATGGGATTATGGAATTTCCATGTTTTTATACCCCCTGCTGTAGCGGATGGTACATGTATATAGTGACCATGGTGTCCGGTCGTCCGTTATTCCGTTCGTTATTCCGTCAGCCATAGTGTACATACTTTGTGGCAACAACTCCTCCTAGACCACTGGGTGAAATTCAATGAAACGTTCACAGAATGTCCACTACATATTGCCATTGTGCACCAGCTATTTATAATTTTGATTTTACTTGATTTTTTTGTGATTTTTTTTTACCTCTGGAATCAAATTGGGGAGCGGGGTATGTTTTTGTGAGCTTTGCTCACAGTTATTCTAATTTAAGTTGTAATTGTGTATTAATAACTAAATACCGAAGTTACTGTGATTTTATTTTCTGCAATTGCACAGTTCTGCATTTTACGTATAATTGTCCTAATATATCAACTGATTTTCGTAAGTCCCATAACATTTTTGGTATAAAAATAAATTAAAAATACTAATTAGTATATCTCAAAAACAGCGACAAAAGATTTGCAATCATTGGCATTGAAAATTTAAATTGGAATGAGTTTAAGATTTTAGATTTTTAAATATCAAAAGTGAGGTTTGTTTAGGGGGGGGTATCAATATCCCATATCCCAGTAAGTCTGGACTAAAATATTCCTTTGAAAATTGAAGATACCCAAGTTATTATTGAAATATCTCGTATCCCATAATCAAAATATCGCAAATCCTTGTCAGTTTTGTCTCGAATATTCCATATCCTATATGCAAAAATCGTACATATCCTATCTCCCAATATAACCTAAACAACCCTCAAAAGTATTTTCTTATTTCAAAAATTCAATTATTTGATATGAAAAATATAATTTTTGATATCAAAAATCAAAATCATTTCCTGTAATCAGATAATCATTTCTTGATATCAGAAATTCGATTTTTTTTTTTATCAAAAATTCGATTTTTGGCCGGGTTGTACGGAGAGCAAATCCGGGTTATAGTATGGTGAATGTCGGACGGGTGGGCGAGCGGATGGGATAACCATTTTGTGAAACCAAGTCCTCCTACAGTTTTCAACCTTAATCTTTGAAACTTCACAGAATGTTTCTATATATATTCAGGGATGCAATTCCAGGGGCCCAGTAGCCAAAGGCCCCTAAAATTTGACCTGGGCTACCAAGATTTATAAGCCAGTAGCCCAGGTTGTTACTAAAGCTCTCTGAAATTTTAGCTGGGCTACTGAATTCTGTTTTCCAGGGGCCCAGCTGGCCACTTTGCCAATATTGCGTATGTTCATCCCTGTATTGAAGATGTTCCCCTGACTTTATGGAACTATATTTTCATTTTTTTAAGGACCTCGGAACATAGTTATTTTTTATCGTCATTTTCAAACATTGGTACATATTTTGTGAAATCAGCTCCTCCTACAGTTTCAATCTAGATTTTTGAAACTTCAAGGAATGTTTTTATATATATTGTAGATGTGCAGCTGACTTTATGAAATTATTTTAGAAATTTTTTACCACTTTTCGGACTTTGGAACTTAGTCATTTTTAGTGGCATTTTTAACAAAGGGTACCCATTTTGTGAAATCAACTCCACCTACAGTTTTCATCTCTGATCTTTGAAACTTCACAGAATATTGCTATAGATATTGAAGATGTGCACCTAACTTTATTGAATTATTTCCAATGTTGTTTTTTTCATATTTTTCCAACCTTTTAACTTTTTAGCGATATTTTCAACACATTCTATACACAGACCCATTAAGGAACCTATAAAACAACACTTTATAGCTAGAAGCACCAAAATGCAACTCTGCCATTTGAGTCTTTGGACCATCTTTTATATCATAAATTCGGCGGGGATTTTCCTATATCAGAATATATTTTTTTATATGGGAAAATAATTTTGATATACATAAAAAATCGAATTTCTGAAACATTGTATCGAATTTTTTTTCCTTAATCAGAAAATCACTTATGATATAAAATTAATCAAACTTTTTATATCAAAAAATTGAATTTCTAATTTTGATTTGGGTTCTCCATAACCTTCTAGTATAACCATCTCCCCAATCAAAAAACCTATTATTTATTTATTTTTTTTTTTTTTGTTTATTATATTTTGATATATTCAATTAAAAGCGCATCTTTTACTCCATGGCGACTGCCTATTTATTTCGGTATAGTATTAAGTTCAGCCAAATACAAAATTTATAGAAAATTGTAGGATAACGTGGCATTCACCTCGATTGGTGGAGTATTCGACCTTATTTAACTTAATATTATGATGTGTATTTGCTGCTCTGAAGAAATTCACTCAACAGAATAGATCAAAAACATCCCAATTAATTATGTTTCATTTCATAAGTTCATTTGTTGTCGTCAGTGCAAATTTAATTCTTAATTACCGAATTAAACTTATATACATTGTGACTTTTTTCGTGTGATTTTTTTTCTTGTGACTTTTTTTCCTGTGACTTTTTATTCGTGACTTTTATCCGTGACTTTTTTTCTACATTCACCACTACATGTACATATTTGTATACAGAAATCGCTTGTTTTGAGAATAAAATTAAAGAATAACACAAATGAAACAAGAGCAAAGAAAAAGAGAAAGGGAAAGTCTGCAACATTTTATCAATCCTATATCAATCAATCAATCAATCAATCAATCAATCAAATCTATGACTATTGTATATAAAACTTTGGACTGTTGTAAGTATATCTAAATTTTGTATAACAGTGAGATCAGTATTTCCACAGAGAATTATATTTATATCAATATTTCCATAAATTCTAAGAGATAAAAGTAAAATCTGTCGAATATCATTATATACTGGACATTTAATGAAAAAGTAACTAGCATCTTCACGATCTGCACCACATACACATCTAGGATTATCTTTGATACCAAATCTATATAAATCTTAATTCAAACTGCTTTAGCTATACCTCGAATTCCCAAAGAAATATGTGCCGATTTTATTCAACAAAGTTGAGATTATCTCGCCCAACTAATGTTTCTTGCGAATTAGATACGTCATGCGAACAAGTAAATAAATGGGAAGGGCACAGGATAACACGTCGAGCAAAATATAAGAAAAGTGAACGAGAAAACAATATTATGTCTGGCAAACGAGATGTCCAGTATTTTTAAATGAAAGACATAACGCAGTTCTGAGTTGTTTCTGTTTGTCTCTTTCATTTTTAAGAAATCAATTTCCATGTTAACTTAAACGCTCTTGAAAGTTGTCACGCATACATTCTTCACACGACTAGAGGACAAAAATGTGCTTGAACCAAACTCAAGTTGACTAACACTTTATTAGTAAACAAATTAAGTACATTTAGGTATCTGTCGGACATGGGGAAACCGAATAAAAAATAAAATCTAAAAACAATAATAAACTATAAAACTGACCCAAATTATCGGTATACTCTTGTTATAAATGATATCTAAAGAAATGTATCAAAAATGTATACTTTAGAAAGTCTCGAACTTGCATACATTTTCGTCGCGAAATAGTAAAAGTCGTCCGAAAACTCAATTGCGACAGTTTTAAAAGTCAAAGATCTAACCACTCGCATCCTAAAATACAGCATAGTTAGCCCGTAATTGGTAGGAATTCATAGCATTTTCCTTAGTCCATAATACGGGACTTACGAGATAGGAACTCTCGTGTAATTGAAGGCGGAAACGATCGCCTTAGATATCAGTTAGACGGAGTGACTGGATTCTTGACCCATTGAAATACAAACACAAACTATTTATGAAATTGAAGTGTATGTTTTAATTTTTCCTAGATGACAATCTTTTGACTAAATCTTTATTGACAAAAAACAATTAACCTGAAGTGTTACAACAGATTCAATATAAACCACCCTTAGCTCAACAGTGTTCATTAATTAGTGTGTTCCTCTCACTGTATTGATGTTTTGATTTTTTTCGTGTAGTATCCGAAATTTATTCCGGTTTAAACATGTCTCAGAAAACCCGAATTGCATGTGACCACCGAACTACAATATAACATTTCATTCTTCTAGTGAAGTGCAGGGTCAAAAAATTTCATTTCTGTGACGTCATTGTTAAAATGACGTCACACCGAGCTTCAATATCGCATCGTAGTTGTTCGTTTATTATATACATTGAATAACAACATTGGAAATCTTCAACAATTCTATTACTCATATGAAGAAATCTTGTGCATTTTTGCTCATTTGCATATTTTATTGCAGAGTCAAATACGGGTGCCGGAATTCCATTGTATTTGATAGGCAAAATTGAAAAAAAATAGCTATTCTTGCTAAAAACTGAGTTGCAGATCAAATACAATGTTAAACTCTGATAGGACATTTGATGTGCAGTCAAACGAATCGTGTTAGATTGGCTTAGAACATAATTTCAAAGTTCCCAAGTTCCAAAGCGCGAGTCCTTTAACATCCCATCATAAATATTTTGACAAAATGGCTGAAAATGTCAACTTCCCTACCTTCATTGCCAAAGTTTAAGTGCAAAGTCATTACAAAAACAAGATACATAGTAAGACAACAAAACTTTGAGTGCCAAAGAAAATGCTGCTACAAACCTTAATTATGTACTTTGTTAACTCGAATTTTCCACGGAAGCTAAATATACCCTAATTTGAAGATGTATCAATTTATAGAATTAGCGTTTTCTCTAAAAATTCTCGATTTACGTTTTGTTTTGACATTGAAAACGTCATAAGGAAGTTTCAAAATGATTTTAAAAAGGAATACAGTAACGGGTAAGACCAAATATTCGTATTTTTAGCAATAAAAGCTGTTTGACGCAGTCAGCGTTGGTGAGAATGCTAATAAGTCACGTGATTCTTTTTGTAATTTAAAAACAATGAATATGCCTTTAAAATGATCATAATTTCTCCATATGTTTTGAAATAGAAATTTGATTTTTATGGTTATGATAATATTGGTCTTCTTGCGTCATTGAATGCAAAAAGAAGGGCTACTTTAATATCACTAGGCCATGAAACTGTAAATCATGTTTGCTGACCACGTCAGTCCATTTTTGCGACCTTCACTGATATTCAGCTGTAATGCACTGTTGTTCAATACTTGCCATTTTATGACATTTGTCAAATTTGATTTCAGTTCTGATTTACTAACCTCATTGACTTTTAACAAGTCAGCCAACACAGCTTTTAATTCTAATATTAAGTTGACACATCGTAATTTTCTAATTTTTCCATGACAAACAGGAAGTAGCTAGTGTTACGGGAGTTGTCCAGTGGACAACTATCCAGATGCTGATTAGTGATTTGAACAACCAAATTTTATCCAGTGGATAGTTAACCAAAGGATAAGGATTTGTCCACTGGATAAGTTTAATCCGCCATGTTTTGAACAACGGGGCCCAGACAAATAAGTTTCAGTTTATATCATTGTTATCATCACTGATACGAAGGTAAGAAACCAAATAACATTGCTATTTGTGTTTTAGGTGACAACTGTTTATGTAACAGGTAATGTTTGAATACAGGGGGGATAATCCAGTGATACATCATTTTAACAGATGAGTTTCCGACAATGTAACTAAATGTCGAAAAGAATCTATTCATTGCTGACTTTTGCCATGCAATTAGGGTTTAATCAATGTTACAGCCATTTCTAAGGCGGGCAAGAATTTGAAAACTTTTGAGCAAGATTTTTGATAATTTTCAAAATTTTTAAATCTGAGGTTTTGTTTTCATTTCAGAAAAATCCCCTAATGCCTTCTGTTTTCAAGTAGGTAAGGCTTTATTAGGTTCAGAGACTGTCGAAATATCCAACTAATGATTTCCGGTGCAACACGTTTTTTTCCTTTGACCATTTTTTGTTCGAAATTTGGTAAAATTTGGTAATTTTTTTCAAATATTTTATCTCAGAAAATCGTTTTTCATTATTGCGAGATAAACCTATCCCGATCAGTACGTCTTGGTTAAAAAAAAATAGATTTTCAGTCCGTTTGAAATAAACATTTAAAGCCTAGAATAAGCAATTATGGAATGTTGTACCCCATTTGCCCAATAAAAATGATCTACTAGCAATTTTGAAATCAGAATATAACATATTGTATTTATTGTTGAAACTTACTGAGAGGTAAGGGTTTTTGCTGTTTGCTGAAAGCCTTATGATGACTTCAAGAGAAGAATGACAATGAAAGGCGTTGTTCAATTTGCTAAATCCTGCCATCTATTTATGAAGATTTTGTTCTATGTGCATTTACTCCATATCCCTTTATTTGTTCATTCTCATATTGAAGAAATGGTTTCATTTTATATAACAAAATTCGGATTTTCGATTATCTATCCAAAATATAGCAGATACCATTACTTGCGTCATGTTCAGGCTTATAATCATGCAAAATGCTATACCTATAGCTATCCCAATTCGTTCTTGGATAAAAGTTAATGATGCGAACCGTATATCATTCCACTTGACAGAATATGAAGCTTGGGCTCACTTGCCCCTGTGCTCCATATTCTGGTTAACGAGATGATATTTTACGTTACACAGATGTCAAATTCCAGATACAGCAAAATTCGAAACACATGCGCGTTTCATAAAACGGCCTAAACAAACAATGTGCACGATCTTGGTGTTATATGTCGATCAATCGTACGTCAATCATATGCAATTCAATTGATATTCACCTATCGAATAAAGAAGGTGTTCTGTACGTCAATCACTTCAAAATCTTTTGGTTTTATCTGCACTGATGAGACATGAGTTGTCGAAATGCGCATATGCAGAAAATAAATTAACAGTAACCTCGGTATTTTGTTATTTATTACCACTGGGCTGATGCCTCTGCTGGTGGACTATTAGTCCCCGAGGGTATTCACTAACCCAGTAGTCAGTACTTCGGTGCTGACCCAAAAACCGATTTAATTAAAACTTGCAATATCTAAATTTTACAAAATTTTGTTTAAAACTAAGGAGTATCTCCCTCATGCATAACTCTGTCCTTAGCTGAATTTTTGCTTTACTATTTAGATCCTTTTGGTCATTTGTTCTCTATCAGCCTTTACATATTTTGGGTTAATGTACTTCCAAATATTTTGGTTTTATCTGCACTGATGAGACATGAGTTGTCGAAATGCGCATATGCAGGAAATAAATTAACAGTAACTTCGGTATTTTGTTATCAATTATCTGACAAATTCATTGATCTTAAATATGTTTAATTCTTTATTGAGTTATTTAGATTTCTTTTGTGTAATGCTTAAAAAAATAAAAACATTATTTGTACGATGATCAGAAGTTAATTTGTCGAAACGCCGTTATTAAAAGTATGAAATATGTTTAAACAGATTTGGTTTAGAAATTTTGAAATTCTTGAAACAGTTTTTATTAGGATTTCACAACTGTTTATTTTAATTTGAAATCATGTCCCAAAATCCTGACAATCATTTACCACTTTCCAGTTTCAAGGTTTGAAAAATATATTTTATGAAGACTTTTATAGAGGCCGTATTTCCCTTTTTCATGGGCTAAATTTTCAGCGGTTCCAGCGTCACGTCCTATATACTTTCCCGTCTTCCCGTTTACTTTTTTGTCACGATCCCGTTTTCCGTTTGCCTAAAAAAGTCAGTCCTACTTCCCGCTTATACCACATTGAGACCCACTTAACACAATCAATTCTCATTATACCCCTTTTTCAAGCTTTTTGGCAAACCTTTTGCACTGCAAAAAAACATGGAGGTTTGTAAACATCACCGGAGTGCTGTGTAGATATATGTATTCAAATTCATGCACCACGGGCATTTATTCTTGCAGAGGAAGAACGACAATACGATCACCCTTTGCATGTCGCAGACATGTATATAATTTGTACTAGTATTTTGTTTTGTTTGTTTTTTTTTTTTTTTTTTTTTTTTTTTTTTTTTTTTTTTTTTGTTTTTTGTTTTCTTTTTTTTTGTTTATTTACTCTCACATTTTATATTATTTTGTCAATATTGATACATTCTGTTTTAGACAAGAATTTAAATGTTTGGAATATAATGCGGTATAAAGAAAAAAATAGTAAGTAATAGATATAAAACTGTAAAAACATTTTTCACACTATAAAACGGAAAGGATGTGTGCAGCAATGTGTTGTTACCTATGGATCTAGCTTTCAGAAATCGAGGAATCCGATAAGGTGGAAGAAAAAGGATTTCAGTTGATGTTTTGACCATTTGTCAATTTTTGCCTTAATTCAACACGAAATAAAAAAAAGAATAAAGAAAAATGGGGTTCCAACTTTTGGAACCTCCTCTAGATCCGCCAATGTGCCAAATTACGGATACAATATGAATCAATAATAAAACTGAATAAAAAAATCGTACCTTTATTTTTTATTATTTCTGTTTGAAATCAGTGGTAACTTTTTCATTTTAAGAATGAAGATTTTATTAAACTCTCTGACAGTGTACACTGTAACAAGAGGCAAATACAGATACATTAAAGTACAAGCAAGTTATCAAACAAAAACAATAAACATAACATTATTATTGCTCAATCATAAATTATAACAAACATCAGGTCAAATCACATTTAAATATTAAATATCTGAAGACAACATGAATAACATTCATATCGAGTAGACCGAATTATGCCTGGTGTGTACTTTTTAAATGCCGTGCGTAGATTATAACAGAATTTGGAACTAAAGGATAATACATTTTTCTATTCCAAAGTGCAGTGAGGAGATTTACATATGAATAGTAAAATAGTAAAAATTATAATACATTTATAGAAATGAAGGATTTTTAACACGGATATATTCCTTCGGAGAAGTAAACTTTTAAGATTTCACGTATATACAGTGTGATATGTGAAGTACATGCCAAACAAGATGTTTTTGAAGGAATTAACAGAAACAAGCATTTTGTCTAGATTGATTTTCTGTGTCTGCTGCTATGATCCATAGTGTATGTCGTAAGTTTTTGTTCTGTTTTGTCGTGTTTTTTATTTTTATTTCCTATTTTTTTTTATTTGTTTTGTTTTTGCGATTTTTTATTTATTTTTTTGTTTGTAAAACTCCAAATGTTTGCACTACAAGTAAACTTCAAGACCAAATGCATACAAGGCGTTATCATATTAGTTTTTACCCAAAGCTGAATTCCGGGACCTGGACACTATCATGTCCTAATTTTGGGTAATCTTCTTAATTTGTATTTATTTACGTAGAAGTGTTTGTATACAGACACTCGTCATTTTTTAATCTTTCAAAATGACATTCGGAAATCTGACCAGCTCGTAAAAGGTTTTTCTCATCTGAAATGCACTAAGATAACAACAACAAAAACAAAAAACAACAACAACAAAAAAAAAAAAACAACAAACAAACAAACAAAAACATCGTCGTTTGAAGTATATCAGCCGATTAAAGAATTATCTTCGGATCATTAGCCAATGTGTTGCATCTATTATAATTTACTTGGACACTTGCAGATTACTTTTTTATGAAAGTTTGTTCTTTTTTGAAAGAAATTAATTTCACAAAAATATAGTAAATATTGAAATTCCATTGGGAAAATTAAAAGTAAATAAATAAATTGAACTGAATTGTCAGATGTTTTTACATTGAATCGAAGACCGTATGCTTTCCAAAAACTAACACAATTATAATCCTTTTCTTTTGTTATTTTTGTCGGGTTTCTGATATATATAATATTTCTACAAATTTCTAAATGTTCTATGGATTGTGTAAATCGAGTAGGACGGATATCAAAACAATAAACGGAATGTATTTACTGTCTAAAATAATCAAAATGATCGTATTAAAATAGTAAATATGAAATTTTTAAATACTTTATGTGAATTTGTAAATAAAAACCATTTTTTAAAAACGAAATGATTATCGATGATGAAGGAAATGATATTGAGTAAATGCACATGAGACAAAGTCATGGTAAAAACAAAGCTTTTATTGTTGTTTTTCATCTTGATTATATAGCCATATATACACACGGCAAGCATTTTTTTCCTTACTGACAATACCCGATTTCTAAAATATGTAAAGTTTCTTTATCATATAAACTGAATAAAATGTTTGTATCTGATTGACGTACGGATATCACGCCCTGTTTAATCGATTTGTTTAGAACGGGTATGTTGCATATGACTGACGTGCGTATGATTGACAGATAATACCTGTTTTGTGCACATTGTTTGTTTAGGCCGTTTAAAGAAACGCGCATTAGTTTCGAATTTTGCTGTAACATATACGTATCAGCGGTCTCTTTAATCTCAAGTTTATTTGGGTATCTAAGATCAAGGTTATCCTTTAATTGGGGATTGTGTTAAATGAGAGAAGATCATCTTTATAACGGAAGCTGAAATTAAAGACTTGGCTAGCTTATTATCTTTTTTCTGAACTAGCCCTTGTATGAACCTGGCTTCACACAAATCAAGACGCAAATCTGCTAAATTTGGCGCACAATCAATCTAGTCCCCATATAAATCCATATTGCCTGTTAGAAAACTTGTCCTCCAAATTCTTTCCCCGACCCTTTCGATACCACCCTACTTTTCCAGTGGCAGTCAGAATTTCCCGTCCCATGACCCTTTCCATACCCAAGTAATTATTTAAAAACCAACTTGTTCTCCTCTTGATATAGCTGAAATATTGCTCAGTAGACGTTAAACAATATTCAATCAATCAATCAATCCTCCAAATTCTACATATATGTTGTCATGGGACGAGAAATTCTCACTGCCACTGGATATTCAGTTTAAAACACAGACTAAGAATCTTACTTTTCAAACTTTCTTATGCTCAAATCCATGAAATTTTATATCGCCACATGAAAACCCCTTCGATATGATGAAAAAAAAAGTTAAAAAACTAACTATATAACTATATTGTTATGGTCATTTTAAAATATTCAGTTTGGACCGTATCATACAAAATCTTACTTTGCAAACCTTCTTATGCTTAAATCCGTGCAATTTTATGTCGCAACATGGAAAACTTTCTCAAAGATATAGGATGAAGTGAAATGTTAAAAAAAACTGCATTACTTTGACAATTTTTTATGTTGAGTTAAAACCACAGAATACATATCTTACCTTTTCAATTTTCTTATGCTCAAATCCATTTTTATAACCCAATATTACAAACTCCGTCAAAACCTGTACGAAAGTTGTTTAAGGATTCCGTCCTAATTTAAAGAATCAAGGCGAGATCTGCTTACTAATTTTGAAGCTGAGACGGAATATGGGCGTACATGGAATTCTGCATAAAATACGTCTAAGTCACGTCTAAGACTTAGACATCTCGTAAAAATTAGACAGACTTAAAGTCTTCATGGAAGTATGCGAAGAAATCGTCTAAATTACGTCTAAGCCTTGGACTATTCTTTGAAATTTCTGCTAATAGTAACAGAAGTTATGAAACTGATGGAAAGGAAGTAGTCTTTGTACATGCACAGAATTTCAAAAACTGGAGCCAAGGAAATCATTTTGGAGAGGAAAACAAATTTACTGTGAAAAATTCTGGAAACAATTAATGGACAATGCAATTAGTCAATTAAAGTAATTGATACTGTTTATAATGTTTTGGAAAAATAATTATGTCTTTATACAAAATAATTCATGCAATTTGTTTTAAATCAAATTTTTGAAAAATGATAAGTTGCAGTACGTTTTGAGATTGCTTACGGAAACAAAATATAAATAGGGGGATGGTGTTTTGGTGTTTATTTGTTTACAAAGGGAATTTTTATTGTTAAATTAAACATTGAAGGTGTTAAAAATTGTCTTTTAGATCACATTGCTGAATATATGTATTACCCTGCATTGTCTGTTGATTTTTATAACTAGCCAATAAAAATGAATGGGAGATGTTAAGATTTCTACATTCATGTATAGGTTTATGTTATTTATATTGGTGATAGAATTTAAATGATTTTTTACAAAAACGTTCAAATTTTCTGAATCTGATGTTATTTTTATACAAAACAAAATAAGTCGTCAGTGAAGAAATAACAACCATGAACAAAAATATTTTTGTTGGCTCAAATGACTTCTGAATCTCCATTACATAAAAAAGTAAATAAGATAGTTGTAAATAATAAATAACTAAATACCGTACTTACTGTAAATTTATTTTCTGCATATGCGCATTTCGAAATTTCGTCATTGAAATATGTTTATGAGACATAATAAATAATAAAAATTTTACAATTCATACGTCGCAAAGGTGACAACATCTTTAATTTTCTTTTAAAGATTATAAAAGTTGAAATTTTATAATTATTATTTTTTGGTAATTTTTGGAGACTTCAATTTACAGGCTTTATCTGAAACAAATGAATGCAGGTAAAAATATATTTAGCGTACGTTAATCGTTCAATCACCTGAGCACGTGAGAGAAACGAATCTATAATTTCCCAAAATTTAAATCTTAAATGTCACGCGACAAATGGAGGTGAGTGGACGAAGAAGCTTCTCCTGACTCAAAGTACAGCAACTGCGATTGTGGTACGTGCACACGATTTTGTAATAACTGTAACGTGCAACAGGTCTACCGAGCGTTCTATTATAGTATTTTGAGTTCGTTACCTGATTACACTCAGGAATCCAAAGAGCCGATCGGTATATATTAACGTCTCGATATCAACGCTAATATATACAACAAACAATGTATCTAAGAACAATATTTCTATCTACTTTAAAGTTATATATACATATACAAGTTCCTAACTAAATGTTCTCTGTCTCTATGTACAAATACTCTGTATGTTGGCTATAAGCTCACTGCTTATAGTCAATAGTCTATAAACGCAATGTTTATAAACCTTTATCCAATATAACTTATCCCTACCGTATACTATACAACTATACTACTTATTATAACTAAACTATCTTATAAGAGCAAAGTTTATAAGCGCAATGCTTATAAACCTTTGTCTTCTATATTCACACTCTATGTCTAATATATTTTTATCCCTATGTAATACTGTCTTTGTATCTATAATCTCAATGATTATAGACCTAGTTTATAAGCCCGATGCTTATAAACCCTTATCTTTTATCCTATCTTTACTATATATATATGTTTATAGTCTCTATGACTATAGATCTAGTTTATAAGCCCAATGCTTATAAACCCTTGTCCTATATCAACTTCCTTACTCCAACACGTTACTTCTATTCACTAGTCTGAGAGGCTGTGACAAGTCAACAACATCAGACTTTGGAATATCTAGTCCCGTGCAGAGTTTCACCTATCGACCTTTATACTTACTTTCTCTCTTGGAGAACGGTCTTTCTTTTTAACAAGTCCGACCTCGACTGAATGAATCTCGGCTATTTATACTGAATTCATCACATAGACTCGTCCACATGGACGTTCCCATTTCTTAACATTTTAATCAACGTAAGGGGTTACAGGATATATGCGTACGTGACCACCGGCACGTAGCTCCAATAATTTAATTTTCACCTGTCAATCAAAGTGCAATAAACATCGTTACATTGCCGTTATCTGAATCTTTATAGAATTAAATTGTTATTTAAACCATAAACCAACAATCATCACACAACCCACGCCTCATTTTTCATGTGTCCCGCATGAACGTCAAAGATTTGTAAATAAAAATAATAATTACTTGGACAAGCCTCCTGCTTTATTTCAAAACTATTTACACGTCGTAAATATCATTATAGTTTTTCAACCCATGTCATTATTTCTTCTGTTTCTTCCTTTACTTTTTTTCCATCTCTCTTATAGGTGATCACTGTCTTTATGATTTTTGTATGATTCCGATAACCTTCAGATACGTCACCCGTCCTTTCTTTTTGCTACACCTTGCCAGAATAACTAGTAGTTGACGACTTTTCAGTTGGCTCTTCCTCCCTTTTCTCTAACTTGTCTTCTCTTTTCCGCTTGGAGGAAGAAATCATTATAGGTCTACATGGTTTCCTATATATCCGTCCCATCTCCAAATCATCCTTTGTTTTTCTTGTGGAATCAACACTTTGTTTTTTGGAGCCTTTCATGTCATGAGACTCAGAAGTTTTATTATTGGACTCAGTCTCTGAGTCACTTTCCTTTCCTGTCTCTGAATCGCTTTTATCTGACTCCGAGCTTCCACTTTCCGAACTGGAACACTCCTCGACTCCTAAAATATCTGTAAGTGCTCCGGGATCATAATTATCTAGGTCGTCTTTACTGTTATCATCTGAGCTCTCATCTTTCGATTCTCTTTTTCCCGTATCAGTCTCTTTACTAGAGATTCCTTCGTCTCGGTCACTGACCTCTTTCACTACTTGTTTTAAATTGTTTATAGGACGATTATGAATATTGAGAAGATGTTTCTTTAAATATTGTCTCTTCTTAAAAGATTTCTTGCAAATATCACAGTGGTGTTGTGGCATGTTCTGTACACAACTCAATAGGTGATTTTTCAATTCATCTTCACTTTTGAATGTGCTAAGACAAAGATTACACTCCACCTTCTTCATGACTATTACTTCTTTTGTTTTTCGAGGCGTTATTTTCACGTTCACCATATCTGAAAATAGACGAAAACTTGTTAAATCCTAAATTTATCTGATATTTATAACATATATACTAACTTTTTACAAACGTCTATAACTATGTACCTAATACATACTATTTCATATAGTAATCTGCCATCCATACTGGAGGGCGTCGTTTCCTTCTGCCTACAATTCCTTCCTCTTTTTCGGTAATATCAACATCGCCGATGACGTCTTCCATTGGTTCACCGTCCTTGTCTTGCTGTACAGTCTCATTACGGTCATCATTCTCATGAATTGAGTCAGTTATATCTCCTTCTCCCAACAATAACTGTTTCCGTCTTTTTCTCATCCTATCTACATGGATAATCTGTGGCTTTCCTTTGGTACCACAGTCCACCTTGTAGGTGACATCATTGAATCTGTCTAAAACCTTAAAGGGGCCTCTCCAAAAGCTTGTAAATTTTGCTGTACATCCCGACTTGCGAAGTGGGAAATACACATACACTTCATCTCCCTTTTTAAAGTTTTGCCACGAAAGTTTCAAATCGTGGTATCTTTTCTGTCGTCTCATCTCTGTTTGTGGTTTTTCTCGTACGACTTCATGGGCTTTTTCTATGCGTTCCTTCATCTCCCATGCCCAAGTGGTGGCTGGTATTTTCTTCATCGACTGGGGCATTTCAAACATGATATCCAATGGTGTTGACACTTCTCTACCTATCATCAACGAGTTAGGTGTGTGGCCAGTTGTTTCATGTTCTGCTGCCCTGTAGGCCATCATGACATATAGGAGGTATAGATCCCAGTCTCTTTGATTTTCATGAACATATGCACTTAGCATGGTGGTTAAGGTATTGTTAAACCTTTCCACCATGCCATCTGATTGAGGATGATAGGAAGTCGTACGAGTTTTCTTGATGTGTAAAATTTCGCAAACCTCTTGAAACAAGCGGCTCTCATACTGACGTCCCTGGTCAGAATGGATATACGACGGCACACCAAAGCGACATATGACCTCTTCTACTATAAGCCTGGCAACTGTAGCGGACTCCATATTTTGCATAGCAAAACTTTCCGTTTACGTCTATTGCACTGATCGCACCCACCTATGTATGATCGAACGTCAGATTGTAATCCCGGCCAGTAAAACCTCTGTCGTATCTTGGCTAGAGTTTTTCGGATCCCAAGATGGGCTGAAAACTTTTCATCATGACAAAATTCTAAAATCCTTCTTCGTTCTGAGAAAGGTACAATTACATGGTAAACTTCTCGTCCATTTTCTATGTTCTCTGTCCGTCTGCACAAGAGATCATCTCTAATTATCAAACTTTTCCATTGTGACCATAATGATCTGACAAAGAAGCCTTTTCCACAAATTTCCTCAAATAGCGGTCTTTCCCCTGTCTCGCACCACTGTCGGATTGTAGATATGTCAGTATCATTTACTGGAAGATTTTTAATCATACTCCAATCTTCAGCTGAATCTTTATTCTTTGTTGAAGGTTTCAAAGTTGCTACCTGTTCATCTATTTCTGGGGTTTTTCCTTCGTTCCAATCGTCATGGAACCCACACTGTTTGCAAGGAATTCTGCTTATTGCGTCTGCGTTTTTATGTTGTAAACCGGGTCTGTGTTGGATGTCTATCTCATATTCACTTACTATTTCCATCCAACGGGCTAATTGTCCCTCAGAATTCTTGAATCTCATTAGCCACTTTAGTGAACTGTGATCTGTTCTAACTGTACATTTTCGACCATACAAGTAATGTCTAAAATGTTTCAGAAAGTTTATTACTGCCAACAGTTCTTTCCTTGTGACACAATACTTTCTTTCAGATTTTGAAAGTACTCTACTTGCATATGCTATTACATGTTCTTCCCCCATTTCATTAACCTGGGACAGAACAGCGCCAATAGATTTACTACTGGCGTCTGTATCCAATATGAATTGTTTAGAAAAATCTGGATTTATCAAAATTGGCGCCGTAATAAGTTTTGTTTTTAAGTTGTCAAAGCTTGTTTGACATTCTTCTGTCCAAATATATGATCTCACTTTTTCAGTTAAGGTATGTAGACATTTGGCTATTTCTGCAAATCCCTTAATGAAACGCCGATAATACCCGCATATACCCAGGAAAGAGCGGAGTTCTGACGCGTTCTTGGGTTGGGCCCGATTCTTGATAGTCTATTTTTGACAAATCAGTGGCAATTCCCTTTTCAGAAATTATGTGACCCAGGAACGCCACTTCTCTGGCAGCTAGCGTACATTTCTTTGCCTTCAGTTTCAACCCTGCATCACGCAGTCTATTCAAAACCTGTCGCAAGTTTGTCAACATTTCATCCAACGTTTTTCCATAAACGATGATATCATCTATGCATATCAAACAAATATGCCATTGTAACCCACTCATAACAGTTTCCATTAACCTTTCGAATGTTTGCGACGCACAGCACAAACCAAAAGGCATCACCCTAAACTGAAATAGTCCTCTCATACAAGTGAAGGCACTCTTGTGTCGATCCTCTTCGGCAAGTTCTACCTGCCAATAACCTAAACATAAGTCCAGAGTTGTAAACCAAGAACAGCCCGATAATTGGTCTAGTGAATCATCGATTCTAGGAAGGGGGTATGCATCCTTCACCGTTACACTGTTCAACCTTCTATAATCTACACAGAACCGATATGTTCCATCCTTCTTTTTGACCATTACTATTCCTGATCCCCATGGACTGCAAGAAGGCTCAATTATTCCTCTTTCCAACATGTCATCTATTTTCTTATCCATGTCCTGTAATAGATGATGAGGAGTACGCCTTGGTGGTTCTTTAATTGGTCTTGCATCACGAGTATCTATTCGATGTTTGACTATATCGGTATGTCCTAAATCCCTGTCAGATGACGCAAATATACTGAAGTATTCATGCAGCAAACTTTCTACTTTACTCTTTTCAACTTCGGTAAGATTCTCAGAAGACCTATCAAGCAGTTCCTGTAAATCAGGTCTTAAACTTGAGCTTGGTCTGTCATAAACGCTCGTTTGGTTTGCATCCGTCGTGACACATGCAATTCTACTTAACTGGCCTATGGTTGATCCAGTATATACAACTTTTGGAATATCCTCAATGTTCATTATTCGTACTGGAACAATATCTTTGGAATTAACTAATCACCTGGCAGTTCATAGACCATTATGAGCTATACTCTTTTCACTACTCTCGGTAATAGCCTCATCTTGGAACAGTGACTTTCCAGATGGAACACACACTTTCCCTGTCACTATCATTTCTGATTTTGGTGGTATATTAATATTGTCAGTAGCTACCACTCTGTAGCATCCAAGGGAACCTTCAAAGCTTAATGGGATAGATACATCTTGCACACTTAATTCCCCTCTGCAAACATCCACTACACAGCTGTTAGACTTAAGAAAATCTAGGCCTAAGATTCCATCTGTATTCAGAACCGTGACCACAGCCTCATTGGAGCATGTGACACCTTTCAGGGTAAAGGTAAAATCACCTTTTCCTTTTAAGACGAGCTCCGTGCCACATAGTGCTGTGACAGTTTTCTGAGTTGGGATCAACTCAGGTTTTGATCGTGCTGGAATTTGATCATAAAATTTAGTTGATATAAGGCTAAGAGTTGCTCCTGTATCAACTAAAAACTTGCCCTTTACATCCTGTACTCTGACCTCAACATACATTCCTGATTCTTCTGCAGAATGTACCTGGCCAGGTGTATACTTCGACTTCCGTCTCGTGTGAAAAGTTTTTATCGAGACTTTATCTTTATTGTTTTTGGCCTGTTCATTTTTCTTAGGCCGCCAGCAATCAACAGCCTTGTGATTTGGCTTTCCACAGTTATAGCAGTAAATGGGCTTATCAATTTGTTTTCTATTATTAAAGTGTTTGTTTGTTCACTCTTTGTTAGACGCCTCGGTCGTCGTGTTCCTTGACAAGCATGACTTTTTCAAGTATTGCATTTCGTTGGTCAGTTTTGTCATATTGTCCTCCATGGACTTCATCCACTTACTAAAGACAGTATCTTTATTCTCGATCGCGTTTTCAGACTCTTTGTCATCTGATGTGGTGGATCTATAATGACCTTTGCCTCTTCCTTCGGCCCTGTTATACGCTTCTAACTCAACAGCTAGGCGTATAGCATCATTTAAAGACTTTGGTCTAGACTGTTTTATCCTGAGCCGCATTTCAGAATTCGCCAGTGCATCCAAGAATTGTTCCTTGGCAAGAGTCTCGCGGACATCAGTGTGTGCACTTGGGTAAGCTAGATTAGCTAACCTACGTATAGCCTGCCCTAGTTCTGGTAATGTCTCAGACGCGCGTTGGTACCTTTCTTTCAATTGAACCCTGTATAGTTCAATTTGGCTAGGAGGTGCAAATCGTTCCTCCAGTGATTCTACTAAATCTTTAAAATTTTGTCTTTTCTCCATTGACAGGTCCCCAAGGACGGCTTGAACTTGCCCAGCTAAAGATACAGCCAGATATAACCCTTTCTGAGCATCTGACCACTCATTAACTTACGCACACATCTCAAAATGAGACAAGTAGTCTAACCATGACCCTGAGCCGTCATATTTTGCTGGTTTAATTTTTACACCTTTACATGTATCATGACTTGAATTTTCTTTCTGGGGCCTTATTCTATCTGTGTTCTTGTTACTTTGGTTTCTATGAACTTCGAAAGATGACATACTCGCAGAGTCTAATGGTGGTAAGGGCAAGGTTTCCCCAATTGCTAAGTTCATTCTGTCTTCTGAGTGACGTGAATTTGGATTTGATTGTGTTTGAGTAGTAATAGAAACCCCCGAGTCTTCATTTTTATTACATGTTTTATGACCTTGGTCAGAAAACGATACCACTTTTGGTTCTTTTGGGGTTGAGGCACGAAAGCTTTTCTCTAGCCTTAAGCTATTTTCAATTCTGCTTATCGCCCTTTCCAGATCTCCTATCTCTGATCTTATATCATCCATATCCATCTCAAACTTGCATATATTACAATAAAACTAAACTTCTTATTATGACCCTTCGGATCCCACCACGCTGCCACCAAATTTTGTAACGTGCAACAGGTCTACCGAGCGTTCTATTATAGTATTTTGAGTTCGTTACCTGATTACACTCAGGAATCCAAAGAGCCGATCGGTATATACTAACGTCTTGATATCAGCGCTAATATATACAACAAACAATGTATCTAAGAACAATATTTCTATCTACTTTAAAGTTATATATACATATACAAGTTCCTAACTAAATGTTCTCTGTCTCTATGTACAAATACTCTGTATGTTGGCTATAAGCTCACTGCTTATAGTCAATAGTCTATAAACGCAATGTTTATAAACCTTTATCCAATATAACTTATCCCTACCCTATACTATACAACTATACTACTTATTATAACTAAACTATCTTATAAGAGCAAAGTTTATAAGCGCAATGCTTATAAACCTTTGTCTTCTATATTCACACTCTATGTCTAATATCTTTTTATCCCTATGTAATACTGTCTTTGTATCTATGATCTCAATGATTATAGACCTAGTTTATAAGCCCGATGCTTATAAACCCTTATATTTTATCCCTATCTTTACTATATATATATGTCTATAGTCTCTATGACTATAGATCTAGTTTATAAGCCCAATGCTTATAAACCCTTGTCCTATATCAACTTCCTTACTCCAACACGTTACTTCTATTCACTAGTCTGAGAGGCTGTGACAAGTCAACAACGTCAGACTTTGGAATATCTAGTCCCGTGCAGAGTTTCACCTATCGACCTTTATACTTATTTTCTCTCTTAGAGAACGGTCTTTCTTTTTAACAAGTCCGACCTCGACTGAATGAATCTCGGCTATTTATACTGAATTCATCACATAGACTCGTCCACATGGACGTTCCCATTTCTTTACATTTTAACCAACGTAAAGGGGTTACAGGATATATGCGTACGTGACCACCGGCACGTAGCCCTATCATTTAATTTTCACCTGTCAATCAAAGTGCAATAAACATCGTTACATTGCCGTTATCTGAATCTTTATAGAATTAAATTGTTATTTAAACCATACATCAAAAATCATCACATAACAAATGCCTCTACTACCTAAAAAATAACTTTTATAAAACAGTTCACAAATAATACCAGATCAAATCAATTCAATTTTGCTGATACAATAGGAGTATACTCCATATCTTTTTCTATGTTGCAATTACCGATTGAAATGTGCTTCCAATTCAAGTGAAAGCTATCCAATGTCATGGATTGCCTTAATATAATCATAAGCTTAATATAATTAAATGCCCCTAAAGCAAATTAAATTGTAGCTTCCTAATACATTTTCTTGCTTTGAATCTGTCATGTGGCATTACTGTCAATTTTCAAGAGTCCAAAACCAGATTATTCATTACATATCACATTAAAGTGAAATATCCACAAGTCTCTACAATAACCAGCTTTAAAACCTGAATGATCTTAACGTTGAAAACAATATTTTGCGCCTTTATTCTCGTTTCTACGGAAATGTTGTTAAAAAATGCCAGAAATTGATTAAAAGTCCAGAAAAGCTGGCACGTAACTTGCATGACTTTCTGGATCATTAATCAGCATTCTTTACGTAATAGGGAATATCGACAAGATATTCTGCTTGTATCTGTTAAATTAGCTTTGAGACCCGATGACCTGAAAATTTTGCAAACACACTGCCGATGTCTACTGAAATGTATGATGATTCGTGACCAAACACTTCGGGAAATTTTGAGTTTGATTTTTCTTCCGTAGGTGCAACAGTGTTCTACCAGTAGACTATGCTCCTTTATCTACCCGGCAGTCTAGCGGCGAGCACCCCTTGATCCATCCTTTAAAATTACGTATTGCTTTTTTTTCTTTCCTTTTAAGATTGTGGTCATCGAGTTAGTAGTCTACCTGTATTGGGTTTTATTCGTATGCTTATTATACTATATGGAAACGGGACACGAAAACCCCCTACATGTCTGCTGTTGACGGAACGGATAACAAAAGGATTCGTAGTCAAGAGATCTTTTTAGAGATATTCACCCCTATTAAGCTGAGATCTCGACGAACGGTTTAGGTAAGTGGAGTTCGCGTAAAATTGGTTTAGTCCGGTTGAATAATGTTTAGGCCGGTTAAGAAAAATGAAAACACATATCTTATTTCCAATAACATTGGATAATGTTTTGTCCAGCTTCAGGATAATGTTTAGGTACGGTTTTTGATATTTAATCATTACCTGTACCTAAACATTACCCAGCTTACCAAGCTTAATAGCGGTGATATTACAAAAAAACTCTACAGGGATCTAAACGAAATATAATAAATAGTATCACGAATTGTTAACAATCGTTTTAGCCGATTTTCTCAATATCAAGATATTTGAACTCTAAGAAAAGACATCTACAGAAACTTATTTTGTTGTATTTTTATCTCGAAGCCATGAAATGGTTGGAGATATGTTAATATGACAAGAAAAAAATCACGTGAGGCTTCAAGCCTATTAACAGCTCTAAAAGATGATTTTCGTGCTTCCGATAAAAGATAGTGCGCAAGTTTCTTTCAAAATCCTATATATTGTGTTTTTAAGTCATATTTCTTCATTTTCTGGAGTTTAATACGGTGTTGTTTTATTAAATTGAAAACAATATGCATGTTATTCAAATTACTCGATTTTTTTTTACATTGCGTCTCAGATCAAAGAACCTGTCGCGCAGTTATTTGTCAAAGATGAAAATAACATTTGTTTACTTGTGACAGTATATTGCATATATTCATAGCAATGAAATCGACATGCGATATCACACAATCCGATTATTTTTACGTATTACAGAATAACTTAATACATGCAGACGTATGCAGCAGTTCTTTGGATGACTACGAAGTTTTGCCACGTGTAGATTTTCAGGGCTTCGAGATTCAGTTCCATCGGAGTTTTGATTATATCTATTTCTACAAGGCCCATGCCTCCACTGGCTGATCGTTTGTCACTATGGTGAAGTTTTTGCTCTCAAGGGTATCGCATCAGCCAACGGCAGAAACTAAATTGTCAGTAAAAAGTCAGTTAGAACTATAAAAAACGTAGTGGAAGAAAACTTGAGTTATAATACTAAATTAATCATTCTCTTTTCAAAGTTGGAATAATAAATTTTTTCAACCTCTTTTTAAATGAAAAAGTAATGGTTATACCAGCTAAAATAAAAAGTAAAGAATGAACTGTTAGAAAAAATAAATCCCACGTTTTGACATTGAACTAGGAAAACTAATGTAAACTTTCGTTAGCTAAGACAAATCCCTTCACAATTTAGTACCCTTAGGCTAATAATAACTGGTCTTTTTCTCTTTTATTTAAAGAATGAATACATTTCTGCATCATTAATCAGCAACTGTTTCTTTTTAAGGAAGGAGACTTTGAGCTTTTTCTAGGTATTTCTGTTTCGAGCGCTTCAAAATGGACAACTTTACTCCATTGCTCAGCATAATCAAATTTCTGCTCTCAAATTAAGCTGAAACAGAAGTATTTTTATTGATCTGATTGTGAAAGTTGTTTATCTTTAGCAATCTTTTGAGTGAAGACATAAATATTATCACCAACAGTTACATGTACACATAATATGCCCGTTGATAAAAAGAAATAAAAAACTATCGAACACATAACGTTCCTTCACGTTAAAAAATCGTGCAGTTCAAACTATCGTCTAGATGTGCTATACTGTCATTGTTGGACTGATTAAAAACATGTAGATACATGTACATACATACATAACTTATTACATCAAACACTTACTTGCAAAGACCCAGAAGACCAACAACGACATCTGAATGTAATAAAGAGCCAATACAGCATTTAGCTGGTAAGCTCTTAGTACTTAAAAGTACATTTGCTCCCCAGCAGGCGTTGTAACTTTGTAATAAGCAATGCTAAAAAGGACCTTTTCTACTGCAATTATTACCTTGTGATAATTTTATTGTGAAAATCACTATATTCCATTTTTCCATCTTTTAGTTGTTTTTGTTTTGTATAGTTAATGATATGTTCTTATCGGTCATTTATAAGTGTTGGAAGCAAAATGATAATAAACGAGAGATAATAAATTAGATATATCCAAACACTAAGCAGCGTAACATTAAGAATTAAAATGAGAAGCATACATAGCATACTTTCAAACGTGCACATAAGGGCCACTCAAACTTTTTAAAATTATTTTGCATTAAACACAAAGGTTTACGTAATATAGTTAAGTTTTTCGGTATTTTGCAATAGTTTGAGTTCTTGATACCACAGCTCGAATATGGTCTATTGGATTTTTTTCGTTTTGCAACTGAATAATCCGTTGATAACTTTTTACTCAAGCGCAAGGGGCGCTTGAGTGTATCTATTACGATGCTAAAGTCGTTCGTGCCAAATATTTGATTTTCAAATTTTGCAGTTCGATAAATACATGCCTGGAGGTTCACATTTATATATAAATTTGAATGTCAAATTTTACGAACTATTTCTATTTGCGGACTAATATCAGTATGTAATTGGACATTTTGTTATGATTCCGGAGAAAAATTGTAGGCTTTCCGAATATTTTCTTTTATTGCTTTATATACCAGTTCAGGTGTCGCTAATAAACAGCAGTACCTACAACATATCTATTCGACAGTAGCATACAGAATGAGACCTATCGACGGTATTTTCCCGCGCATATTCACTGAAGCGTAAAAAAATCAAACAGGGAGAACGCAAACTCCAAACCAGTGTTGAAATATCTTGGCATATAGTGTGCTTCATAATGTTAAGCAGAATTTACTAATACATTTAGCAAGAATACTATTGGGAGACACTGAAATGCGTGCGATTTGGAAAATGTCCACATTTCGTCCAGTTCCCCAATGCCCGAGTTTGTCCAAATTTATCCCAACACCCAAGACAATCAAAGGTCCTGTTTTCGTGGGGTCGTGTTTTCGTTGATTTCTCGTAACATGAGATATTGTTTTCCAAGAAGTTTTGTTGTGACTTCAGAATCCTGCAAGAACCCTCGTCGTTTCGTGCCGAATCCCGTTCGCACCATGAGTTGTTTCGAATTATTAAAATTGCAGATAATAGAATATTTTTTATGATTAATTAAATGTCTCTTTTGCAAATAATTTTTAAACTATTACATTTAAAATTCTCAACGGGTTCGGGATAATCCCAGTTTGGATAAGTATAGATTATTACATGTCATTTTCCATAGTTTATCGATCGTACTTACTCACTGGGACTAATATAACAGGGATCTGAAACTATTTAACAAACCTCTTTGATCGAATAAAAAGCGGAGTCCAGGCTACGATTTTCGGCTGTAACTTTTGATTTATCCAACATAAAATTATTCTGAAAATTTTGCCGAAAAGATGATTTATCGCTTATTTACAACATTAAATTTTCGTTTATAAAACAATGAAATCCTAATTAAAAATTGGTAATAAATGCACCAGGGGTTGTTTTCTTGTGTATAAAGGTAGTAAAATTATCGAGAAACCCTCCAATAAACAAATGACAGTTATCCATTATTAATGATCGTCATCACAATGAAAATCAAGATAATTTGCTTACTTAAACTCGTTAGTTTAAAGTCAAATCTCATCGTACTATTACGAAATTTTACCATGATAAAACTTTTTGTATTGGCTTTATATCCATTTATAATTTATGCAGGAAAGATTTTTAACAGTGCTAATAAATTTTGACTGATGTGACCACGCTAAAGCGGTTTTTAGAAATAAATTTTGGAGTTCAAACACCTAAATTTTCCCTGTGTATTTTACAACTAAAATTTCAAATAAATTTAAAGAAAAATACATCATGATTCAAAGAAAAATACATCATGATTCACATCGAAGTTTCATCTTTTAAATCATATAAATTTTGTAGCATTAAATATTTTTGGGAAAATAGAATATGTACTAAAAAAACGTCATGAAGTGTAAAATTTCGCGGTATATTTCTAAAAAAAAACAAAACAAAATTATCCAAGTTTTAGAGCAAAATTTGTATACTTTGGAATAAATTTATTTTACAAAATTTATACTATGATTTGCCGCAATCTTTTTTTCTATAAAATGGTGTATTTTGTATTAAAATCGGTAGAAAAAAATGGAAATGTAAAGTGTACTAAAAATGTCCTATGTGCTCAAAAATACGACAATTTACAGGTAAATCTGCCGCGACACCGAATGTAAGAAATGTAAATGTTTCAAATCCCTTTTATATCAGTCCCATTTACTCACAAACTAAATAAAGTCATCGCGGCCTACTCGCTCACAAATTAAGCAAAGTCCGAAGGACTTTATTTCGTTTGTGAGCGAGTACGCCGCGTTTACACATCCACATCCAAAATTACTTTTATTTCTTATAATTCCATTTATTTGCTCTTAAAATAATGTTTTCATTGAATTTTACGTCATAATATACTGCAATATTTGACCTCGGAAAGTATCTATCTTCCAGAAGTATTTTTCGAAAAAATAACTTTGTTTTTCATGTCATTGACCAATAAAATTGGGCGTTGCAATAGGAATTGAAATTATTCAATATTAACTATACACGTTTTTGAAAGTTACTTCAAAATGCACATAGTTGGAATTACACAAAATGCATAAAACACTGTTGTATACAGAAAACGGATCGAATAATCATCTATATGTCCTTAGCTAGTCCTTGCCTTTCTATTTAAATTATTTTTGATTATTTGTTCTCTACAGAGACATTATAGAGATTAGCAACTTGTAGTTAATAGTATGTGTAACTGACAACGTTCGAAACTCTCGATAATTTTGCTTATCACCATTTTAAATAACAATCCGACGAAATGTACCTATAATATCAGCTTTCAGAAAACTATCGAAGAGTTCTGAGTGTGTTGTTAACATCTCAGTTGCATCCTCGTTACTATATGTCTGTCACCCTTGGCGTATTTAGTATTTGCCAATCTTTATCTCTCTATCACTGCTTCTTATTGCATCTTTCGGTTTGTTCCTATCACCCATACTAGTAACAATTTGTGCATGAATAAAGATCAGTAACTTGTCAAAATGACCATTGTTTATGCAAAAATTAGATTCATATAAATCAAAGAAATCAAAGCCCTGATGAAGCTGAAACTCGAAAGCCCTGAAAATCTACACATAGCAAAACTTCGTAGTCATCCAAAAAACTGCTGCATACGTCTGCATGTATTAGGTTATTCCGTAATACGTGAAAATAATCGTGTGATTTCGTATGCATCTCGAATTCATTGCTATAAATACACGCAATACACATATCACCGGTAAACAAATGTTATTTTCATCTTTGACAAATTACTGCTCGGCAGGCGCGTTGATCCGAGACGCAATATAAAAAAAACAAGTAATTTGATAAACATGCATATTGTTTTGAATATAATATAACAACACCGTCTTCATCTGAAGAAAATGAATAATATAACTTAAGTGCACGATGTATACGATTTTGTAAGAAACTTGTGCACTATATTTTATCGAACACGAAGATAATCTTTTAGAGCTGTTAAGAGGCTTGAAGCCTCACGTGATTTTTTCTTGTCATTTTAACAACTCTCCAGCCATTTCATGGCTTTGGAGTTAAAAATTAACTAAAACTCAGCTTTAGTATTCTGACTTTTGTCAGAGTAAATACTTGTTTTTCTTTCAAAGTTGGAAAATACGGTTTCGTTGGAACGATAAACATGTATTACTGCTCTAGATAGTTTATTGTTTGCACGACATATTATCTAGAGCAAGCAAAGATATATGCTTAAATATGAAAAATGAAAAAGATCGTAGAGAAATATTCCAGACGTTTTGAACCAGTTTACAAACAGTTTGCAAACAGAACATAACAGTAGATTCCGAAAATTACAATTACATGACAAAATTCATAAGAGAATTTCACTAGAAAAGCACAAATGAAAAACAAGGTACAATCGCAAATATCGATAGGAACTCGGGAAAGCAGAACTTTGTATAGGCATTCCTAAAAGCCAGTGGTAGGCTTAGAAAGTTAATGTTTCTCCAGACCTCCTTTTTTGTACTAAAGTAAATATGTTGCCCTTACTTCAAATAACTTAATACCGAAGTTACTAGGACTTTATTTTCTGTATATGCCCACTTCGACAACTAATGTCTCTTAAGTGCAGATAAATCTAAACGTTTGGAAGACAATACACTCAAAGATGTTCAATAACTGATAGAGAACAATTGCCAATATGAAAGAATAAGTATCTCTGAAATTCAGTGTAAAAGATATCATTTTCTCATTTTATAATTAGCTTTACAGTGAAATATTTAATACAAAAGTTTGTGTTTTAATGCAGCGTCGAGTTGGTAAATCAATTCCATGTGTTTGAGATGTATGCTCTTTATTTTTCTTATATATGGTGTACTTATACATGTGATTATATCTCATGAGTACACTTGGTTCAATTACTATTACTGGTATCTTAATTTATGTCAATTCTAAAATCTAAGGTATGACAAGTACAGGTGATCACATTTTGTTAATAGATCTAATTTATTTATGCTTGGTTAAACAGGGATGAAAAAATATTGATTCTACTAGTCAAGTACTTAAAGAATAAATACATTTGAAAGTCTCGTCACTTTGTCATGATTCTTAATTTATGGAAAATGATAAGCCCCTCCTTCGCGATTAAGTACTCGTTTACTCGTACTGAATCGTGAAAAAGGGGTTTAGCATGTTCGTACATATACTTAAAAATCGTGCAATGCTCAAATTATTGATCACCTGAGTTTTCTTGTGTTAAGGTATTGCATCTAGCATATCAACACGTTTTTGTTTCATTATTAAGCAATAAAGTATTAGATTTTCGAAAAGAGGGAGGGACATTAAACTTTTCTTAGAAATAAATCACGTCCTTGTTTTGTCTTTGTTTTTATGTGTTACCGTTTCTGCCATGTCTTTGGACTTCGATTTTTGTAGTCATCGCTTCCCTTGTTCCTTCGGTATTCTACTGCCGTTGTGTCAGATACTATACAAAGGGTGTTCATTTCAATAAAACAATGTTCATTTCAATTATTTAATAAATCTGTAATAGTTTATCTACAATACCAAGAAACCTCACCCACCTAACACATTTTTTTTTCATTTTTTTCACGGCAACTGCTTGTGTTTGGCCTACCAAAACGGTATTCTTGAAAAGAACATTCAGCACAGTTATTATGACGATTGGTATTATGGTACTGTTTAATGAGTACTTTGTGTGATCATGTAATCATGGAATTCTTTTTCCTTTTTGACAGGTTCCTTTAATGCGATCATGTTTATCTGAACTAAAAAGAGCTTAAAAGGGCCATATATCTCATTAAAATTATTGCAGTTGGAGTTAACATATGTGCTTAAGTGTCATGTTAATTTACTCCATATCCTTTTATAAAATATTTAATACATATCTTTTTTGTCAAAACATTTAATATATTGCATGGTTTTTAAGTCAACAGGTTGAGGATTGAGGGAATTTTTACAAAATGCACATCATATGAAAAAATACTACATTGTGGTCAAAGAAAAGTTCTTGTCTAGGGAAATGTTACAAGCACTTACTTGTTTCATTCAAATTATTTCCTTCTCGAGCACCGTAGGGACAAGGAATACACTTCTGAATAAAAAAATGACTATATGATAGAGGAATCAAGAGTTCTCTGCAAACAATATAAGGAAATGCATCTGAGTGATATCAAGTAGTTTGCCAAAATGGGTACATCTCCTTGAAAGGGTTTTAAAATTTGTCTTTTGACGATACATTGTAGGTTGTAAGTGAATTGTGCTCTTTCAATTCATGTTGAAAAATTACATGCATATGCTAAGTGCATGTGTGTATGCACTGAGAGTTTGATATTAATCAAGTCTAAAAATGACAAGTGAATATCGACTTGGTAAAATAAAACTTGTTTTATTGTTATCAATGAAAGATAACAATAGCTTCGAGTGTCCCATTACAATCTGATGAAAAACAAAATTTTGAATTATTTTGATTAATTAGGAATTATTCTCTTCTTAGGCTAGAATATCGTATTTACTTAAACTGCCAGTCAAAACCTCCAAGATTATAAAATGTAAACCTGATTTATTTTTACTGTTTGAGTTAAATATGCAAAAAATGCCATTCAAAAAGGGAGTATCGTTATATTTTTGATAGGGGGTCTGGAATTTAAAAAAAAAAAAAACATGTTACCTTTAAGAATGCTAAAGATTTATATTGTAATGAAGAAAATGTTTTTTGCACTGTCCGGGATTTCAAAAATTCACATAAAATAGAAATGAATTTTCCCAGGTGCGGGAACTTGTTATATCGTTAACAGATACCAATACGATAAAATAAATAATTTAAACCATATGTTGTATGTCAAATAAGAATATAAAATTGATTTGAAACGTTCCGGTTAATTTTGTACATAGTCGCAACAGAGAATTTTCGGTATTTGGTCGTATTTCGTTCGATCCCTTCAGCTTGTTACGCAACTTAATCATGTTTTTTCAACTGTTCTTTGCTCTCCGTCATTCACCTAGAAATATTCTATGATCTTGCTGATTATAACATGTATCAATTGGCTGGAGTCACTACAAATTAAAAGGCACAATTTTTAATAGTGCTATTTTCGAAGTCTGTCAAAAATTGGCGCATTGAAATAGTGTATTGCCCCTGACAATATTATGGGTTTGACATTTAACACAATCTGGGCACACAGAAGCTATATATATATATATATATATATATATATATATATATATATATATATATATATATATATAGTTAGTCGTCATATCAGCGGGAGTTTGATGCATCATTTAACCTGGATTAACCCACCATTTTATTTATAAAATGCCCGTTCCAAGTCGGGAATATGACGGCTTGTCAAAAATGTTCTGTGTTGGATTGTGTTTCCCTGATTCAGTCGAATGTTATACTGATTTTCCTTACTGGTCTCTTCCTTTGATCGATTCGGACTTTTGTTGTCACTTTTATCCAGCATACGTTTGTGATGAATTAATATAAAACAACATTCAAACTCCTGTCGTGATTGATTTCTTGTATCAAAAGAATAAAAAAAAATCGGACCATAGAATCAAGGGTTATCAATATATATAGAATGCTTCACCTGTTCACCCCTGATTGATCAAGTATGTGGATTTATCTTTGGCCTGGGTCAAGTGTACACTGATTCATTAGCAATTGTCTTAAAGTTAACTTTGTCCTTGTAACTGCAAGAATGACCTTTTAAAGCAACAGATTAATTAACTAATGAAAGAAAATCATTATATAATCACCAACAATCATGAATATGGGTCAAGATAGAGAATGACCAACGATTGCGCATTAATTTCTTATTATTATTTAATTAGTGATTGTACTTCAGATCTATTTATTATCTCAATCATCAGTTTTATTGGAGAGATCATTAACTAAAAAAAATTCACTATACTTCGACTCATCGATTATACCTTAATCTTACAAGCATTAAGGAACTTTTTTCGCGCACCGACAAATGAGTAATTCAGATTCAATCATAAACCTGGTCTTCAATAAATTATCTATCAGGAACTGATATTGACCCGGAAAAACCTAACTATTCAAACATTATTATGTAAAGATTGATCAAAAGCATTATCGTAACATATAGAACTTCTTCGAAAGGATATGATAAAATTAAATATTTAGCATAAATGAATTAGTTTGATCATTTGTAAAGATTGAGTTTAAACCGCACAATGAAAACCCTGACTGTTCAAACATAATTATGTAAAGATAAAAAGAGGCCTATCGCAACATTTGAAGCTTCTTCGAAGATATGATAAAGTAATATATTTGAGGTTAAACTGCTCAATAAAAAAACTTGATTTTCAGACATAATTATGAAAAGATTGATGAAAAGTCATATCGTAACATACAAAACTTCTTCAAAAGGATATGATGAAATATATTAAGAAAAAAAAATGAAACGGGATCATGGCAAAAAAAGTAAAAATGGACATCAAAAAAGGGAGAGGACGTCCAGCGTGATTCATGAAAATTAAACCCTGGAAATGGAAGTCTTTGTGAAATATTTCCCCGTCCTTTAGACGGGAAACCAGAAAAACTACGTTTGGAACAGGGACCCATTTAGACACAATTAATTGTGTTCGAATGTGGCAGGTGATTAGAATGTAATGAATGTATATAGTCCATTTTCAACGACCGATGGAACAGAAAATGTCTGTAATTTTAGATATATTTGATCAAATTATGAAGTGAAACCCTTAACTTTGTTAGCTGAAAGAAACAGTGACATTTTAATACAATTCTACACGTATTTCTTTTATCTTTGGAAGGGAAAATATTTGATTAAACATAGACTGGTTTAACCCTACCGCTGACTTTTCCTGGTGACGGTACCGGGTCCGACTGTCCCGGAGCTCTAATCGTTGTTTTGGTATGTCCTTTGTCTTGTTTGAGTTTTTCTTGTGTGGTTCCTTGGCAGATTGTGCCATGTGACTGTATTTTTTGTCATTGTAGATGTTTCCTGTTATCCCTTTTGTTAAATTAATTTAATGTGCCGGTATACAGACATTTGCTAATTCAAAAAAGAACGCTATGTGGAAATATATCTTATTACCTCAGCTATTCGCGTACAATGCGATTTAATTTGGAAAACCTCGGTTTAAATAGTGATCCTCACGACGGTTTTCAAGTGCACTTACATTTCACTAGTGGACGCGAAAATAGCTGTCATGGAATAGCTACCTATTCTAAACAAAAGTGAACTTCACGAAAGCTAAGAGAACGCGATGTGCACTTGAAAAGTAAACTTCAAGTTCACTTAAAGTGCACTTTTTTAACGTAGCGTCTGCATCCACCTGTAATATCTCGGTCAGTGGTGAACATTAATCACCGGGCATGATTGTTCAAAATCCCATTCAAAATTAGTTTAATAATCGAAATTATGAGGTATTCATGGCGTTTTTATACATAAAAGGGTATTTGATATCATTTTCTACAGAAATGGATACAACACAAAGCGTTTTCAGAACTTCCATCAAAATTGAAGAAATCCAGCCTATTTAACGTTCAAGTCTGTGAAATAACCGATAAATAGGCACTTGAAACTCTGGTGTAAATTACTTTTGGAGTGTTAAAATTCTTTTGAAGTTTTTGATAAATTACAATCCATAGATAGAACAGTTTCATTTATTGACAGTTATGATTTTTCTACACTTCATACACCCTTCCACATAATTTGATTGAATCCAAATCGGGTCAACTTATTAAATGGTCCTTTAAATTTTCGGGTTTTCAGTTTATTTGCTGAAACAAAAAGCAAAGATTCTTCTCCAATATTACTTAGGACAATTATTGCTCCTGGACATGTTTTGGTATGATTAAGGCACTGAATCTCTAGTTAGACATCATTAATGTTCGTTTTGGCACCATTGTTTATCATCAGGTCATTGTAATCCCCATGGGTACCAATTGTGCACCTGTCATTGCAAATCTTTTTCTGTTCTGTTAACGGAACTTCATTAAAAACTTCAAAATGGAACTGTACTTACTATTGACAATCCCCAGCTTGTAGATTATGCTGACATCATCTAACTGAAACTTAATCAGGCAAACAATGATTCTACATACTGCCCTTTTCTGGATCTAAGTATCATCATTGACTATGGTAAAAAAAACTGATTTTTATGATAAAGGGGATGATTTTGATTTTACAATTACTAATTTCCTCTTTCTTGACGGCGGTGTTCCCCTAGCTCCAATCTACGGGGTGTAGATATCTCAACTTTTACGATTCATTCGCATTTGTTCTATCCTTGACGATTTTAATGAGCGTAACCTTACTCTCACATCCAATCCAAACAAGGTTAATGATTTCATAATTATTAAATACTTCTAAGAAGTTTTACAGAAGATATGAACAATTGATATATAGATATGACGTGACTTGCAAACAGCTAATTACAATGCGCATTTCTCATCCTCGATTTTCTGGGAATGATGTTACAAAATGTCAGAAACTGATAAATAATCCAGATAAAGTAAGACATTACTTACATTCTTTACGTAATAGTGGATATCGACGAGATATTCTGAACAAATCCGTTAAATTGGCTTTGGACTCCTGTGACCTGAAGACTTTACATAAATACTGGCCTCTCACTGACAATGTCGATGTCTACTGAAATACATAACTCTTTACCAAACCCTTAGGGGAGTTTTGAGTTTGATTTTACTTCCGTAATGCGACAGTGTTTACCAGCAGAATAGGTTCCTTGAGCTAGCCGGCAGTTTAGCGGCCAGCACTCTTTGACCTTTATCTTCAACAGAATAAATTGATTTATGAATATCAATCTGGAATTGTTCCGGGTCATTCAACAGTCTATCAGTTGATAGAAATGTATAATAGTAGCTTGAACTCTTGGTTTTATGTGTCTTCTCTAAAGCCTTTGATAGAGTTTGGCATAGGGGTTTGTTACATAAATTAAAGGCATATGGGACTGATGGAACACTGTTAAATTGGTTTAAAAATTACCTTAATGACAGAAAACAAAAGCTGTGTTTAACCAATCATCGTCTTTGCCTTGCAGCATTCCAACCGGAGTACCACAAGGGTCTGTTTTGGGTCCTTTACTTTTTATCATGGATATCAATGACATTGCTGACAAATTAATTTCACTCAATCGCATATTTGCTGATGATACATCGTTTGGTTATTCGAGTCATGATCCTTTACAGATTAAGTCTGTGATTGATCATGACTTGATAAAATTAAACGATTGGTCAAACAAATGGTTGAAGTCATTTAACCCAAATAAAAGTGAGATATTACTATTTTCGAATATAGAAACCCCAAATCTCAATTTTGAACAAAATGGACAAAGTATACCTATTACAAACTGTCACAAACATTTTGGTGTTACATTTAGCGGGGATGCTAAATTGAATAACCATATTGATCATATTATGTCCAGTGCTTCGAAACATATCAATGTCTTACGTAAATTAAAGTATAGACCCAGCAGGAAAAACTTAGAAAAAAACTTATTTAGCATATATAAGAACAATTTTTGAATACGCTAGCGAGTTATGGGATAACTGTGGTGCTATTTACTCAAACAACTTGGAAAAATTACAACTTGAAGCTGCAAGAATTATTACTGGACTTTACTAAAACTGAAATCATTTATAGAGAAATTGGTTGGGAATCACCAGCAGAGAGACCTAAGTTAAGAAAACTTCAAATGTTTTATAAAATTCAACATGAAATAGCCCCTAGTTATTTGACCAGTTTGCTCCCTCCAACTATTCAATCAACTACTGTTTATCCCTTGAGAAATAACAGTGATATTATTGTTCCCTTTACAAGATTGTCTCTTACGAAAGATTCCTTTATTCTCTCAAATATAAGAATCTGGAATAGCCTGGATATTTTAACACGAAACTGTGACAGTATTTCTGAATTTATAAGAAAACTAGAAATTAATAGTGATATGACCGTAGTTCCGAAGTACTATTATTATGGGCTAAGGAAGTAAAATATAATATTAGCACAGCTCAAGGCTCGGCATCCTTCTTAAATTATGACCTGTTTAGGGTAAACATCGTGGCCAGTCTGTCTTGTCGTTGTTGTGCTAGATACGAACATATGCAACATTACCTTTTCGATTGCCCTCTTTATCAACTTATTTGGACCGAATTGTTCGACAGATTAAGTTGGCTTCCTGTGGGCATTAATTTTGATATTACACTTTTAACTTGTTGAAATTGTCAACTTTCGAATGAGCAAAATGAAGTTATTTTCAAGCACGTCTATGAATTTATCAAAAAGTCTAAACGATTCCTTATTACATGAGTTCTTTGCAGGCAAATGAAACATACACACACATTGTTCTGAATGTTGTGGTTTCTGGTTCTGTGCTTTGTGTCTGTCTGGCGTCATTGTTTTTGAGTCTAACGTCATTGTTTTCTGTGTTCTCGTTTTTGCCCTGTCTTTGGATTTTTGTGAATTTCACGCCTTTGTTCCTTCGGTATTCTATTGCCGTTGTTTGTTACACACACATCATTTGATATTTCTCCTTTCGTTATCAATATTTTTGTAAAGTATAATATTGTTTATCACTAAATATTGTATATATCAAAGTTCATGCTCTTATATTATATGTTAATTATTGTATTACGGAGAAGACTTCATAAGTATGATTTACTTGTGTCTGATCCGACTTGTCTGTTCTTTGAGCAATATAAATACGTTTAAACTAAACTTTGACCCTTCTTTCTAAATTACGTTTTGTCATATGCTTTTCTTTTCGAAGATAGTGGTCTATGAGTAAGTAGTCTGCCTGTATTGGGTTTTATTCGCATGTTACGGGATAGAGAAAGGGAAGGTTTGGGTACCCATAGACCGGTTTAAGCCTACCACTGGCTTTTGCTAGTGCCGGTTCCAAGTCCTGCTATCCCGAGTTCATCTCGTTATTAATGTTTGTCTCTTGTTTTATTAATTGTTTTTCTAGTGCAGTTCGCTTGTAAATTGTGGGATGTAATTATAGTTCCCGGCACTAGAAGATATGTTTTGATCTTGTTTGGCCATTTTGATCTTGACAGGCTTAACATAATTTTGTTAAGACAGTGTAAGATTTTAAGGTGGTTTTCGAGATAATAGATTTCAAGGACGATCAAGACGTCTTGAGGTAGTTAAAGATGAAACTTGTTAATGGGGTTCAGGAACGATCAAGACAAAATAAGTTTGTTAAGATCAAAGAAGATCCCAATTTGATCTTGTTTGATCTGTACAAACTTAACACATCTTAATCGCCCTTAAAAGTCGTTATCTTGTTTTATTCTCATAAACTGAACAGGTCTTGATCGTCCTTGAATGCAATTATCTTGAAATACGACTGAATATCTTAAACAGCTTTGACAAAATTGTGTTAAGCTTGTCAACATCGTGATAAGATCAAAATGGTCAACAAGATCATAACATATCTGCTAGTGCGATCATTGTAGGTGTTAACTGTTATCCTGTTTTTTGTAACTTACATTTATTGATTTTTTTTTCATGCAAAATAGAAATATATTCTTAAATATTAAAGGTTGCCTTTTCAGTGACATTAAGTCTTTATTAAAGTTACATGGACTACTATTTCTATGTTTATTATCAGATGAAGCTTCGACTCCACAAAATAAGTTTGTATCGGTTTTGAATTGTATTGCGTAGAATCTACCTTTTCTATGATCGAGTAAACTTTTTGACATGTCAAATCTCAACACTCAACTTTTTTTTTCTTACAGAAAAACATGCTGACGGTGTGCTTTGGTATTTTTTGTTAAATTAAAGGTTTGCATAATGCTTTATTATATATTTTGACGAAAAAAATAAAAGATTTACGTTATAATGATTATAAAGGTATTCCTTGACCCTAAATTTTATAACTTGGTGATGACTTCTTTGAGAACAGTATTCGCGTTATCTCAATTATCACTTCACAAAATTCTGTCTGATACGATTAACAAATATCAGTCCCTTACTGAAAAACAATGAAGTTTCGGTCAGAACCACCGTAGAACACAGAAGGCACAACGGCAAATATAACATAAATCAAAGTCCAGAAACAAGGTAAAAACTATTAAACAAGAAGAGGGAAAGACCAAAGACACTGCACATCAATAAAACTCACCAATACCACAAATACAATACCCAAAACTTAAGCAATTACAGTGTGAACTGTGATTCAAGTTTCTGTTTCAGTAGTGAGTGAAAATTTTCTTTTCACAGTCTACAACCTTTATAAGCAATTCATGTTGATTTGCTATCAAACACTACTTCAATGACAGAAGGGATTTGTCGTAGCATAAACCCTCTTAACCTTCCTTTTTGTATGAAATGCCTGTACAAAATAACAAAATACCGAAATTAATGTTAATTTAATGTCTGCATTAGGACAAAAAACCAGAACCATTGGGATCTATATATTACATATACAGACTGATTACTACATTTATAGCTATTGAAAAATGAAATGTTATATATCTGGATTTGCAGATAATGTAGAAATCATGAAATCGATGATGATAAAAAAATCTGAACATTTTCTTCCGATTTTCAAACATAGATGTGGATTGACAGATAGCCAATAGACATTCTCTACCAATTAAAGAAAAATCTTGATACTAAATAGCATTAATTTTCCACTTGCAATAATCAGATTTATTTTCAATTATTCTGTTTTGTGCTAATCAGACAAGTATCAGCTTATTTCTATAGCTTGGTTTGATCTCAGTGTCTTCTCTTCGGTGACCATATTTGATACAAGTAGAAATCCCTTGGAGTCAAAACACAATACTTGGTGCTTTATTAAACATTTAATGAATTCAAGAAATGTTTTTTTTTTTTGCAGTCAAATGAATAATTTACATTTACTTAATTAATGATGAAACAAACCCCTTCAGGAAGCATGGCTGAAATTATAATTTAGCACCTTAGTGTTGAAAAAAATTAAATAAATGCAAGGATTCAGGAAGGCACACAAGCAGATTACCAAGAAAATCGGCTAGTAAGCAGTGCAAAACAACATAAAATTCTAAGAAATAAAGATGAGTTAGTAATTCTTTAGAGATGCAGACATGCTAGCACAAATGCAAGCTAAATACAAAACGGAAACCCAAACAAATAAACAAATGGTTGTCATTTCATATAAGAATATTAAAAAAATCCTCTCTACAACATTTGTCTTTATAATATACTTGTCGTTTGCACCATTGCATTAAACTACCGGACATAAAAATATTGAACTGTTTTCAACAGGAATTAGTGTCCTCTTCATTACACTCATTCTGTCTATGATAATCTTAAATTTGCAAATATAAAGCAGAACAAAAACAAAAAGTGTGAAGTATGATTAGGAAAATAAGAACGAAATTATGACAAACTGATACTTGATTTATTTAGATCAAATTGCTTTCAAACTTAATAATTAGGAATCTGGCCAACTTATACTAAATTGATGTAAATGAAAGTGCTATAATACTTAATAATTAGGAAAATAAGAAAATTCTGACAAACTAATACTTCATTTATGTAAATCAAATGCTATAATACTTAATAATAAAGAAATAACAAAATACGGAAATAACTGTTAATTTATTTTCTGCAAAAGAACAAAATAAGAACAAAATTCTGACAAACCAATACTTAATTTATATAAATAAAATTTATAAATTTAGGAAAAATAAGAAAAGAATTGTGACAGCCTCATACTTAATTTATATAAATCAAATTGCTACAATACTTTATAATAAGAAAATAAGAAAAAAAATCCGACTCCGAGAAGCTAATACTTCATTTATATACATCAAATTACTATAATACTTACTATTTAAGAAAATAAGAATTAAATTCTGACAAACTAATACTTAATTTAGTAAATTCAAGTTGGTATAATACTTAATAATTAGAAAAATAAGAGCAAACTTCTGACAAAATAATACTAAATTTGTATAAATAAAATTGTTTATATATGTCTTAGACATTTCACAACGATATCCACAAATCTCTAAGAATATATATATATATATATATATATACATACATATATATATATATATATATATATATATATATATATATATATATTCTGATCAGCAAATTACAAGGTACAGGGATATCAACAAAACATATACATGTATTATACAATGTAGAATTTCCGATAGAAAAGTGAACCTGCAATTTACAATTACAGTAACAACCTAAAGGCAAGCTTTACTTTAAACTATTCTAATCAATTTACACAGCTTATTTAATTCTACCACAGATTTAGAAGACATTAAGTTAAAAAGTTTTACAGTATTTGGTTTACATCTGTATTTATTTAAAATTAATCTTTTTCTCTCCTGATTTTATACCTGACATTCAAATAGGTATTGGTATTCATCACCCAACTGTTCATGTTGACATATGTGACATTTTCTATCTTCTCGGTCTATGTTTTGCCATCGCCCAGATTCAATAGGTAAATTATGATTACTAGTTCGAAAACGACATAATAAAACAGATCTCTATCTTTTAAGAGATCTAAATAATCTCTAATTCTAAACAATTCTTTATAATTCTATAGTTCACAGCTCTTTATAATACTTTATAACTAGGAAAGTAAGAACAAAATTCTGACGACATAATGCTTAATTTATATAAATCAAATTGCTATAATACTTAATAATCAGTAAAATAACAACAAAATTCTAACAAGCTAAGACTTAATTTATATAAATCCAATTTCTATAATACTTAATAATTAGGAAAAAAAGAACACGATTCTGACAAGTTAATACTTGATTTATATAAATCCAACTGCTATAATACTTAGTAATTAGGCAAAAAACAAAATTCTAACTAGATTTACACTTGTTAGCAATAGCCGATATCACCCCAGACTACTAGTTCGATGATTCCACATTATTCGCAGCCTCAATTTCTACCTAAAAATCAATTTCCGTTGAGATCCGACGATGTTGAAACTTTGACGTATTTCGGCGGCCATGTTAGAAATGGCGTTTATTTTGAAAAATTTAAATGCAGAACATAAAACTTTGGATGGTGGTCTAACTTCATGCAAAGTTTCAATTCATTTCATCAAGCCATTTCAAAATAATCGCTCGGATAAAAATATGTGGAGGAAAAATAAGAATAATAATAATAACAATAATAATAATCAGAAGAAACGCAGAAACACAACATGTCACCCCGACTACGTTTGGGGTGACATAACAAGCTAATACTTAATTTATACAAATCAAATCGGTATAATACTTAATAATAAGGAAAATAAGAACAAAATTATGGCAAGCAAATTTTTAATTTATATAAATCAAATTACTATAAGACAGTATATATAGGAAACTCAGAACAAAATTCTGACAAACTAATACTTAATTTATATAAATGAAATCGTTATGAATATTTTATTTGAAAACAGGAACAAAATTCTTATAAGCTTATTCTTAATTTATGAAAATCAAATTGCTATAATACATAATAATAAGGAAAAAAGAATAGAATTCTGACAATCTCATACCTTATTTATATAAAATCAAATTATTTACAATACTTAATAATTAGGAAAAAAAGAACATATTTCTGACAAGCTTATACTTTATTTATATAAAATCAAATTGCTCATTAGGAAACTAAGAACAAAATTCTGACAAACTAATACTCAATTTATATAAATAAAATTGCTATAATACTTAATAATTAGGAAGATTGGAACAAAATTATGCCGACTAATACTTAATTAATTTTGATCAAATTACTTTAATACTTAATAACTAGGACAAAGCAAAATTCTGACAAACTTAAACTAAATTTATATAAATCAAATGCTTTATTTAATACCTAAGAAAAAAAGAACAAAATTCTAGCAAGCAAATACTTGATTTATTAAAATCAAATTGCTAAATTTAGGAGAATAAGAACAATTTTCTGACAGCCCAATACTCAATTTATATAAATGAACATGTTATAATACTTAATGATTATAAGATTAGAACAAAATTCTGACAAACTAATTCTTAATTTATATATCAAATTGCTATACTACTTAATAATTAAGAAGATAAGAACAACATTCTTACAGACTTATACTTAATTTATACAAATCAAATTGGTATAGTACTTAATAATGATGAAAATAAGAACAAATTCTGTCAAAATAATACTTAATTTCTATAAATAAAATTGCTATAATAGTTAAAAATCAACAAAATAACAACAAAATTCTGACAAGGTAATATTCAATTTATATATCTCCAATTTTTATATTCTGAATAATTAGAAAAATAAGAACAAACTTCTCAAAAGTTAATACTTAATTTTATATAAATAAAAGTGCTATAATAGTTGATAATATGAAAAAGAAGAACAAAATTTTGACAAGCTAATACTTAATTTATATAAATCAAATTGCTTATAATACTTAATAATATGGAAAATAAGAACAAATTCTGACAAAATAATACTTAATTGATATAAATCAAATTGCTATAATCCTTAATAATTAGGAAAACAAGAACAAGATTATGACAAGCAAATTTATATAAATCAAATTTCTACGACACATAATAATAAGGAAAATCAGAACAAAATTCTGTCAAACTAATACTTAATATATATAAATGAAACTGCTATTGCACTTAATAATTAGGAAAGTAAGAACATAATTCTGACAAATAATACTTTATATTTTGTAAATGAATTTGCCTTAATACTTGATAATTAGGAAAATAAGAACAAGATTCTGACAAACTAATACTTAAATACTTATATAAATCAAATTGCTATAATATTTGATAATTATGAAAAAAACAACAGAATTTTGACAAGCTTATACTTGATTTTACTAAATCAAATTGCTCACTAGGAAACTAACAACAAAATTTTGACAAACTAATACTTAAATCATATAAATCAAACTGCTATTAAACTTAATAATAAGGAAAATTAGAACAAAATTATGACGAACTAATACTTAATTTATTTAGATCAAATTTCTTTAATGCATAATGATTAGGAAAAAAAGAACAAAATTCTGTTTAACTTATACTAAATTTATATAAATCAAAGTGCTTAAATACTTAATATTTAAGAAAAAAGAACAAAATTCTAACAAGACAATACTTACGGAAGCGTATATTCGTCTCTCCTTAATATTAATTTCGCCTTAACTTTGTGTTATTGTTTAGGAATGAATACTTTATATGGTGATAATTAAGGGTTATTAAGTAATAATTATTTCATTATTAATTGTAATCTTTGGTAAATTTTCTTTCAATTGTGGTTTATAATATTTAGCTCAATTTAATTAAAATGTTGTTGATTATGATAATTGTAACGACCATTTAATTAATAATACTTATTACTCATAAATAGTAAGCAAATGTTATTTAGAAAACAATTACTGCTTTATAAGATCATATCCCGTTATTAATTAATCTTGTTTAATGACTTATATAACGTATACATGGCAATATATTTTATTGCCAATTTCATCAAATGGGTTGGAGTTTTGGAATAGGGGATGGGAGATTCCTTTAAAAACGAAAATGAATAAAAATATGTGTGTTACTCTTGTGATATCTTTTTTTCCACCGCTCAGACCTCACCAGCAATAAACCACCGCTGAATTCCCGAAATGAGCACGTGATCATACTCAGAAACAGCAGAACTACCACTTTCATCAGCGCTCCCAATGCAGCAATTCCCGAGATGAGCATGTGAGCAGCGAAATGAGCACGTGAGCAGTGAAATGATCAAGTGAGCAACGACATGCCAAAACTTTATAGGACTTTATAAATGTTGTAATTAAAACGACCCATAACAAAGCATCTAGGGGTTACCGTACGGTTTTCAAAACAGTGAGGAACCTCACATCATATAGCAAGGCCTACAATGCCCCAAAAGTTAAAAAAGTGAATAAATCAATGGAAACAAACCACATCCAATATATGTTTTCGAGGAAACTTTATGCTTCTAAAACGAATGGTGACATTTACAGAGACCTATCACTTACAGTATGGTTGTTATTTGGTCTAAAATTTAGGGAAAGGCCCAAATTACAATTTCTCCAAAGTCAAGTACTATATTATGTTTTCGGGTGTATCTTTAACCATTTGAGTCAATTTAAGACATTAATAAAGTGATATCTCTTATCGTATGATAGTAATGAGGGGTCCTTAGTTTTCCAGAAGAAATCAACATCCAGTTGAGTGGACTTTAACTCCAGAAACAAAATTGATATTTCAAATAACAAGGCTTTATATACGGTCAGATAAGATTGGGAATGTCGCTGCTCACTTGATCATTTCACTGCTCACGTGCACATTTCGCTGCTCGCATGCTCATCTCGGAAAATTCTGCTGCTGCAGTGGGAGCGGTAGTGAAAGTGGTAATACCGCTATTTCTGAGTATGCTCACGTGCTCATTTCGCTGCTCACGCCGCTTATTTCTCTGCTCACTTGCTAATTTTATCTGCTCTGCTCGCGTGCTCATCTCGGGAATTAAATGGTGGTAAGTGTTAGTGGCAGTGGTGGTGAAATGTTGTGGTGAGAAAAGCGCCAAATTCGCTGTTTACGAATATGCTCACTTGCTCATGTCGCTGCTCACTTGCTCATTTCGCTGATCACGCATCTCATTTCCCTGCTCACTTACTTATTTTCGCTGCTCGCGTGCTCATCTCGAGAATTCAGTGGTAGTTTATTGCTGCTGCGGTGGGAGCGATGGAAAAAAACGATATCAGAAGAGTAACACACATATTTGTATTTATTTTCATTTTTAAAGGAATCTCCCAGCCCCCATTCAAAAACTCCAACCCATTTGATTTAATTGGCAATAAATATTGCGATGTATACGTTATAAGTCATTAAACAAGCAGTAACTGTTTTCTAAACAATATTTGCCTACTATTTATAAGGAATAAGTATAATTAATTAAATGACCGTTACAATTATAATAATTATCAACATTTAAATTAAATTGAGCTAAATATTATAAACCACAATTCAAAGAAAATTTAACTAATATTACAATTAATAATGACATAATTATTACTTAATAACCATTAATTATCACCATATAAGGCATTAATTCCTTAAAAATAATACATAGTTTAGGCGAAATTAACAATAAGGAGTTACGAATATACGCTTCCGTAAATACTTGATTTATAAAAATCAAATTGCCAAATTTAGGAAAATAAGAACAAACTTCTGACAGCCTTATACTCAATTTATATAGATCAAATTGTTATAATGCTTAATGATTATAAGATAAGAATAACATTCTTACAAACTAATACTTAATTTATACAAATCAAATTGGTATAATACTTAATAATTATGAAAATGAGAACAAAATTCTGTCAAAATAATACTTAATTTATGTAAATATAATTGCTATAATACTTAAAAATTTGCAAAATAACAACAAAATTCTGACAAGTTAATACTTAATTTATATAAATAAAAGTGCTATTAAAGTTGATATTCAGGAAAATAAGAACAAATCCTGACAAGCTAATACTTAATTTATATAAATTAAATTGCTTATAATACTTAACAATTCGGAAAATAAGAACAAAATTCTGACAAATTCTGACAAAATAATACTAAATCTATATAAATCAAATTGCTATAATCCTTAATAATTAGGAAAATAAGAACAAAATTATGACAAGCACATTCTTAATTTATATAAATCAAATTTCTACGATACATAATAATAAGGAAAATCAGTCCAAAATTCTGTCAAACTAATACTTAATATATATAAATGAAACTGCTATAATACTTAATAATTAGGAAAAAACAACAAAATTCTGATAAACTAATACTTAATTTATATAATTCAAATTGCTATAATACTTAATAATTAGGAAAATAAGAACAGAATTCAAGCTAATACTTAATTTATGTAAATCAAAATTGCCATAATACTTAATAAATCTAATTCAAAATTAAATATATTCCATAAGATAATTTTTAAAATCATGTTATTTTTCATATGCCTCCATATGAATTCTAAAATTAAATAATTTGTCAACATCAATGTTTCTGAAATAAAGTTTGCATACTACTTCAAACCTTCAAATCATTTATAGGGTTCACTTCAAAATTATCAAACTTCGAACAAAATTTCATATTCCCGCTTATACAAGCTCAAAAAATTGGGAAAATGTTGACAGACGGAAAAATGGAATTGAATTTTAATGGGGGGCTTTGACAAAAGGTGAATAAATGATACTTGGTTTTTTGCCGAATGAAACAGAAATATTTCCCATTCCACTGCCTTTTCTGTAATGGAAATAAACATATATCAGTAATTCTAAATTTATTTATATGTTTCTCTGACTAAAGTGTATCAATTTCAAATGAACCAACTGAAAAATAAACATGCAAGTCTATATTATCTACCTCAGCACGTAAACGATATATGATCGAATGTTGAAGTAATTGAGAACCGAACCGTCAATCCAGTCTATTTCTACTCAGTCCAAAATATGTACATAGACCACAAAATGTATAAATTTATGGCCAAGTCTAACAAAATTGACTCGGAGTTTTTACTTAGTCAATATGCAGATGACTCTTCACTTGTTTTGGATGACAATTCAAAGTCACTTAACACCTGTCTCTATATTTTTGATAAATTTGCAGAATGTGCTGGATTGAGAGTAAATCTAGATAAGACGGAAGCCATATGAGTTAGTTCAAGAAAAGGATATGAGGAAAAAATTCTGCAAGAGAAAAATTTATCTTTGATTTGATCTGGTAAATTCAAATTATTAGGTATCAGTTATTGTTTGTTTTGAGGAAGACAAAACTCTGTGTAATTTTACTGAAAAAATCAAAAGAGTCAAAACACTTTTTAACTCTTGGGCATACAGAGAACTTACATATCTCGGAAGAATTACTGTTTTAAAAACTTTGGCCCTCCCAATTTTGTACAGTGTTTTACCGTGTTACCAAACCCCCGGTTCACATATTTAACGAAATTCAAGATACTTTTTTAATTTTCTATCGGATGGCAAAAAAGACAAAATTAAAAGGAATGTTACTATTAACGGGTATGAGAATGGAGGCTTGAAGATGCCACATATAGAATCGTTTTGCTATGCGTTAAAATTTACGTGGCTCCAAAAACTTCTTGATCCTCTTAATTTCTCTCAATTGAAAATTTTACTGTTTGGACAGATCCAAAAATGGGGTGGTGATAAGATATTATATTCTAATAAGGAAGGATAAGATATCCTGGCAAGAAAATTAAATCCTCTCTGGAGGGATATCCTTGTAAACTTTTCTAAACTTAAACAACATGTTAACTGTAAAGAGGATGTAGATATCCTGAGTCAACACAAATTTAAAAATCAATTGAAATGTTTTTTTTTACCTTTCATGGTGTGAAAATAACATATTTTCCATTAATGATATTGTTACAGAAGATAACATATTTTACCCATGGGAGGAATTGAAAATTAAATTTCATCTTCAGAATAATTTCATGCAGTATAACAGTGTATTAACTGCTATCTCAAGTACTTGGAAGAAAATAATTTTAGAGGGAGGAAAAATTGACGATGTTAAATGTAAATTTGTACAAAAAATTAAGGGGGAATCTAAATTATGTAAATATTTTTATTCATTATATATTGAGAATATCAAAGAAAATCCCAAAAATATTCAGGACAATGGGAAATTAATTACATTTAAAGGACCAAGATGTTGGGGTTATTTGTTTCAAATTCCTTTTTCAGTAACAAAAGATGCAAAGCTACAGGCTCTCCAGTTAAAATTATTACATAGAATTCTTCAAACAAATTCCTTTTTGTACATTGCAGTCTGAAAGAGACTGAGCTGTGCTCCTTTTGTTTTGAAACAAAGGAAACACTAACTTATATCTTTTGGGAATGCAATGTAGTTAAAAACTTATGGATGTCTGTGGAGAATTTATTGAAAACTGTAGGGATTGGTTTTTCTGCAAATGCGCAGACTGTCATTTTAGGATTTCAAGATGAAAATCCTCAAAATGCCATGTTAAATAATATTTGTCTTATATTGAAATATTATATTTAAATGTGCAGATGCAAGGGTACGGATCTATCTTTTCGAGGGGGACTTGAATTTTTAAGATTTTCTGTTGTTATTGAAAAATTATCTACATACTTTATGACCCCTACACAAAGAGTTTTCGTAAAGAAAAAATGAGAATTTTTGGAGGCAGTACTCAGTGGTTAATACGTCATTATCATTAATATTATACATATACAATTTTTTGTATTTTAGCTTTCCTTTTTTAGAAAAAGTTTATTAAATTAATATTAATTGTCGCTATTCCTTATGTAACATTTTTATTTGACGTCTTGTATGTGTGTTGTAGATGTAATTATCTGTGAGTTGTCTTTGTATGTCCATTTATTGTTCTGAAAAATAAACAATTACAAAAAAGTCTAAAAAAATATTCTTTTTCTTATTTTCTTGATTTCTTGATATAGTGCTTGTACAGTAAAACATAACCAATCACACCATTATACCATATACCATACACCATACACCATTACACCATACACCATGAACCATTACACCACTTACCATACACCATCACCCAATACACCATTAGACCATATACCTTACACCAAGCACCATACACATTACACTTTACACCTTACACTATACGTGATGTCCAATACAATGTATTTGCATTTCGGTTTTTATTTTATAGTGACCGGTTCATACAACAAATGAATTTTATCTTTTGCAGGACAAAATGAAGATTTCCAATAAAATTTGCCGAGATCTCATTTTTCAGTCTCTACTTTAGAATACTTTCCACAAAGCTTGTTATTTACAATCGTGTAAATAATAAACAAATACTGGAGGGTGATACAGATTTTCGTATTTTATTTCACGTGTTGCTTTTCCTGGCTGTTAAAATGTCATTTTTTCCCCTCATTTATTAAGAATTCCTTCTATATCTTTTGATTATCGAGCGTACATTAATATATTATTATATAGGCAGTAAAGGGTTTAAGGCTTTCTTCGTACACCAAACACGATCTTATTTCACGTACAATGTCCATTGTACACGAGAATTTCGATATTTTTCCGTCAAACAGAACCTATTTCTATGTTTTGTACACCCTACAACGATCCACTCCTTTAAAACCCTCATTAATCATATAAAAAGAGAATTTCAATACTAGGTGGCATTTACACAATTTCACATACAGTACTTGTAGGGTAAAACATGACCATTTTATGGTGTATGGTGTAATGGTGTATGGTTCAATGGTTCATGGTGTATGGCGTAATGGTGTATGGTGTTGCAACGTGAACCATACACCATACACCATGAACCATACACCATACACCATGAACCATACACCATACACTATGAACCATACACCATGCACCATAACCCATACTCTGTACTCGGTAACTCTGGACCATACCGTGACCAGATACATGATCGAGCGACACGATGTGAACGAGAGAAAATGAACTGCATGGCGCCTCGGGACTGGCGCAATCGAACTTAATATAAAATACATTTTCAAAAATATGTTAACCTTATAAAGCAATGATAAAGAAAATTAATCGTGCTTTTTATGCGCCATCAGGTGGCTATTTTCTACAACCATGAAATAATAATTATTAGCCACAAGAAACGCAAAAAAACATGTAGCGACAAAAATGGCATATCTTTTTATTTTTTAACTAAAACCGAAGATGTGAATAAAAAATCGCAAAAACATATCTTTTTAATTTGTATTTTAACGTATTTTTTAATTTTCCGGCGAAAGCCGATAGACAATCAAATTATGTTCGCGAAGATTGCGCTGGTTCATGACACATATTTTTCAATAAATTTTGCCATAAACTTGACAACAGTAATATTTTTTTCAACAATTTTACAATCCCGAAAACTTGCGAGAAAATATTATGATATGACGTATTGATGTCCAAATACTCAAGGTGCGCAAAATGATATTTTCCCATTGGTATAATGTTCCCTAAAACATGCAAGAAATTTACAAACACTCATATTTAGTATGATTTGCTGCAAATGTCAACTAAAACTCAAATTTGGCACACATTTGTCTAAACCATGCAACATATATGGTGTATGCATAGTATATGCCATTTTTTCAGAATACTATCTAGCTGCTGTGACACTAGTGTGGTATAAATTTCCTGAAAAGATGCAACAATAAGGCTATCAATAGTATAGAACATGGTGTAAATGCCATCTAATAAACAAATTTAGTACAAATTTACTGAAAATATGCAACAATATAGATAGAGATGCTATGCAATAGGTGTAAATGCAATCTAGTACTCAACTTTGGTGCAAATATACTGAAAACATGCAACAATAGGGATACTGATAGGATGCGATATGGCTTAAATGCAATCTAGTACTCAAATTTGGTACAAATTTACTGAAAATATGCAACAATAGGGATATCGATAGTATGCGATATGATATCAATTCCATCTAGTACTCAAATTTGGTACAAATTTACTGAAAATATGCAACAATATGGATATTGATCATACGCGATATGGTGTAAATGCCAATTAGTACTCAAATTTGGTACAAATTTACTGAAAATATGCAACAATAGGGATATCAATATTATGCGAAATGATGTAAATTCCCTCTAATACTCAAATTTGGTACAAATATACTGAAAACACGCAACAATTAAGGGATATCAATAGTATGTGATATGGTTTAAATGCCATCTAGTACTCAAATTTGGTACAAATATACTGAACATGCTGAAAACATGCAACAATAGGGATATTGATAGTATGCGATATGGTGTAAATGCTATCTAATACTCAAATTTGGTACACATTTACTGAAAATATGCAGCAATAGGGATATAGATAGTATGCGATATGATATAAATTCCATCTAGTACTCAAATTTGGTACAAATATACTGAAAATATGCAACAATAGGGATAACAATAGTATGCAATTTGATTACATGCCATCTAGTACTCAAATTTGGTACATATATACTGAAAACATGCAACAAGAGGGATGTCGATAGTATGCGATATGGTGTAAATGCCATCAAATACTTAAATTTGGTACAGATTTACTGAAAATAAGCAGCAATAAGGATATCGATAGTATGCGATATGATATAAATTCCATCTAGTACTCAAATTTGGTACAAATATACTGAAAACATGCAACAATAGGGATATTGATAGTATGCGATATGGTGTAAATGCCAATTAGTACTCAAATTCGGTAGAAATTTACTGAAAATATGCAACAATAGGGATATCGATATTATGCAATATGATGTAAATTCCATCTGATACTCAAATTAGGTACAAATATACTGAAAATATGCAACAATAGGGATAACAATAGTATGCAATTTGATTACATGCCATCTAGTACTCAAATTTGGTACATATATACTGAAAACATGCAACAAGAGGGATGTCGATAGTATGCGATATGGTGTAAATGCCATCAAATACTTAAATTTGGTACAGATTTACTGAAAATAAGCAGCAATAAGGATATCGATAGTATGCGATATGATATAAATTCCATCTAGTACTCAAATTTGGTACAAATTTACTAAAAATATGCAACAATAGGGTTATCGATATTATGCCAAATGATGTAAATTCCCTCTAATACTCAAATTTGGTACATATACTGAAAACATGCAACAACAGGGATATCAATAGTATGCGATATGGTGTAAATGCCATCTAGTACTTAAATTTGGTACAAATTTACTGGAAATATGCAACAATATGGATATAATTAGTACGCAATATGATGTACATGTCATCTAGTACTCAAATTTGGTAAAATTTGGTACTACTTTACTGAAAATATGCAACAATTGGGATATCGATATTATGCAATATGATGTAAAAGTCATCTAGTACTCAAATTTGGTACAAATATACTGAACACGCTGCAACCATGCAACAATAGGGATATCGATAGTATGCGATATGGTGTAAATAACATCTAATACTCAAATTTGGTACAAATTTACTGAAGATATGCAGCAATAGGGATATAGATAGTATGCGATATGATTTAAATTCCATCTAGTACTCAAATTTGGTACAAATATACTGAAAACATGCAACAATAGGGATATTGATAGTATGCGATATGGTGTAAATGCCAATTAGTACTCAAATTCGGTACAAATTTACTGAAAATATGCAACAATAGGGATATCGATATTATGCGATATTGTCTTAATGCCATCTAATACTCAAATTTGGTACAATTTTACTGAAAATATGCAACAATAGGGATATTGATATAATACGATAGGGTGTAAATGTCATCTAATAGTCAAATTTGGCAAAAATTAACTGAAAATATGCAACGATAGGGATATCGATAGTATGCAATATGGTGTAAATGCCATTTAGTACTCTAATTTGGTACAAATATACTGAAAACGTGCAACAATAGAATTTCAATAGTATGCGTTATGGTGTAAATGCCATCTAATACTCAAATTTTGTACAAATTTACTGAAAATATGCAGCAATAGGGATATCGATAGTAGGCGATATGATATAAATTCCATCTAGTACTCAAATTTGGTACAAATATACTGAAAACTTGCAACAATAGGGTTATCGATATTATGCCAAATAATGTAAATTCCCTCTAATGCTCAAATTTTGTACAAATTGACTGAAAACATGCAACAAAAGGGATATCAATAGTATGCGATATGGTGTAAATGCCGTCTAGTACTCAAATTTGGTACAAATTTACTGAAAATATGCAACCATATGGATATAGATAGTACGCAATATGATGAACATGTCATCTAGTACCCAAATTTGGTACTTGCTTAATGAACATATGCAACAATAGGGATATAGATATTATGCGATATGGTGTTAATGCCATCTAATACTCAAATTTGGTACATTTTTACTGAAAATATGCAACAATAGGGATATTGATATAATACGATATGGTGTAAATGCCATCTAATAGTCAAATTTGGCACAAATTAACTGAAAATGTGCAACGATAGGGATAGAGATAGTATGTGCCATCCAGTACTCTAATTTGGTACAAATATAATGAAAACGTGCAACAATAGGGATTTCAATAGTATGCATTATGGTGCAAATGCCATCTAATACTCAAATTTTGTACAAATTTACTGAAAATATGCAGCAAGAGGGATATCGATAGTATGCGATATGATATAAATTCTATCTAGTACTCAAATTAGGTACGAATATACTGAAAACATGCAACAATAGGGATATAGATAGTATGCGATATGGTGTAAATGCCAATTAGCACTCAAATTTGGTAATAATTTATTGAAATATGCAACAATAGGGATATCGATATTATGCGATATGATGGAAAGTCCATCTAGTACTCAACTTTGGTACACATTTCCTGAAAACTTGCAACAATAGGGTTATCGATATTATACCAAATGATGTAAATTCCATCTAATACTCAAATTTGGTACAAATATACTGAAAACATGCAACAATAGGGATATCAATAGCATGGGATATGGTGTAAATGCCATGTAGTACTCAAATTTGGTACAAATTTACTGGAAATATGCAACAATATGGATATAGATAGTACGCAATATGATGTACATGTCATCTAGTACTCAAATTTGGTAGAAATTTACTGAAAATATGCAACAATAGGGATATTTATAGTATGCGATATGATGTAAATGTTATCTAGTACTCAAATTTGGTACAAATATACTGAAAACATGCAATTATAGGGATATCAAAAGTATGCGATACGGTGTAAATGCCATCTTATACTCAAATTTGGTACAATTTTACTGAAAATATGCAACAATAGGGATATCGATATGATACGATATGGTGTAAATGCCATCTAATAGTCAAATTTGGCAGAAAGTAACTGAAAATATGCAACGATAGGGATAGGGATAGTATGCAATATAGTGTAAATGCCATTTAATAGTCTAATTTGGTACAAATATACTGAAAACGAGCAACAATAGGGATTTCAATAGTATGTGATATGGTGTAAATGCCATCTAATGCTCAAATTTTGTACAAATTTACTGAAAATATGCAGCAATAGGGATATCGATAGTATGCGATATGATATAAATTCTATCTAGTACTCAAATTAGGTACGAATATACTGAAAACATGCAACAATAGGGATATAGATAGTATGCGATATGGTGTAAATGCCAATTAGCACTCAAATTTGGTAATAATTTATTGAAATATGCAACAATAGGGATATCGATATTATGCGATATGATGGAAATTCCATCTGATACTCAAATTTGGTACAAATATATTGAAAATATACAACAACAGAGATATCGATAGTATGCGATATGATGTACATGCCATCTTCTACTCAAATTTGGTACAAATTTTGCTGAAAATAGGCAACAATAGTGATATCGATGTTATACGATATCATGTAAATACCATTTAGTACTCAAATTTTGTACAAATTTACTGAAAATATGCTACAATAAGGACAAAGATAGTATGCAAAATGGTGCAAATGGCACCTAGTACTCCAATTCTCTATTTATATGATTAATGAGGGTTTTTAAGGAATGGGTCATTGTACGGTGTATAAAACATAGAAATAGATTCTGTTTGATGGAAGAAATATCAAAATTTTTGTGTACAATGTACATTTCACGTGAAATAAGGTCGTGTTTGGTGTACGAAAAAAGGGTTATGGACGCTGTACGATGATAACCCTAAGCCTTTGCCGCCTTCATAATGATATGTTAATGTACGCTCGATAATCGAAAGATATAAAGGAAATACTTAATAAGTAAGATGAGGGCAAAAAGCAACACGCAAAATAAAATACGGCAAACGAAAATCTGTATCACCCTTTATTTTATTTACACGATTGTAAATAAGAAGCTTTGTGGAAAGTATTCTAGAATTGAGACTGAAAAATGAGATCTCGCCGAGACAAATTTTAATTGAAAATCTTCATTTTGTCCTACAAAAATATAAAATTCATTTGTTGTATGTACCGGCCACTATAAAATAAAAACCAAAATGCAAATACATTGTACTGGACATAGTGTATACGGTAAGATGTAAAGTGTATGGTGCATGGTATATGGTGTATGGTACATAGTATATGGTGTAATGGTGCATGGTGCATGGTGTATGGTGTAAGGTATATGGTGTAATGGTTCATGGTGTATGGTGTAATGGTGCATGGTGTATGGTGTATGGTATAATGGTGTGTTTGGTTATGTTTTACTGTACAAGCACTGTACTATCGATATCCCTATTGTAGCATATTTTCAGTAAAATTGTACAAAATTTGAATACTAGATGGTATTAACACGACATTGTATAATATCGATATCCCTATTGTTGCACTTTTTGAGTAAGTTTGTTTCAATTTCAGTACTAGATAGAATATCGCATGCTATCGATATGCAAACTGTTGCATATTTTCAGTAAATTTATACTAAATTTGAACACTAGATGACATTTACACCATATTGCATACTATAAATATCCCTATTGTTACATGTTTTCAGTAAATGTGTACCAATTTGACTACTAGATACCATTTACACCATATTGCATACAAGCTTTATCCTTGTTGTTGCATATTTTCTGTAAATTTGTATAAAATTTGTGTACTAGATGCATTTACACCATATCACATTCTTTAGATATCCCTATTGTTGTATGTTTTCAGTAAATTTGTACCAATTTGACTACTTGATAGCATTTACACCATATCACATACAATCTTTATCCTTGTTGTTGCATATTTTCTGTAAATTTGTACAAAATCTGAGTACTAGATGCATTTACACCATATCACATTCTACAGATATCCCTGTTGTTGCCTATTTTCAGTAAATGTATACCAAATATGAGTACATAAAATGGCATTTACACCATATCACATACTATCGACATCCCTATTATTGCATGTTTTTAGTATATCTGTACCAAATTTGAGTACTAGATGGTGTGTGGTTCATAGTGTATGGTGTATGGTTCATAGTGTATGGTGTATGGTTCACGTTGCAATAGCATACACCATTTCATCATACACCATGAACCATTTAACCATACACCATGCACCATTTAACCATACACCATTACACAATACACTATGTTTTACCCTACAAGTACTGTGTATATACCTTTAAAATAAAAACAAAACATTATTTATTAAACATATCATTCCTAGACCTTAGACCTGGTCACAAATAGACACTCAAACGTTTACCTAAATATAGGTTTCTGTTAAAACCATCACCTAAGCATTCGAGTGAAATCTGGAAAGTAAGACATACAGTCAATAAACAAATATTTCTCGGTCATTTTCAGAACCTTCACCTGTAATTTAGGTTATTCGAGACCAACATAAGGACACCACAATCCCTTATTTTAAATATGTCTTGATCTACAATAGTGAAAAATTTCTAGTTCTAAATACTAAAAAAAAATGAAGATGGTCCTACATTCTTACATATACCATGCATATGTACGGATTTGTCTCATATCCTTCCTTCTATATGTTTATATACAAATTAAATGCTTCTGTTCGATTTTGCTGTCCAATTAGTGTATTATCTATTGACATGACTTTTATTTTTAACTTAGAGAAGTAGTGAATAAACAATGAAATTTTACGTAGTAAATGCACATGACACAAAGTATCTTATGATAATAATACGTATATGGTAAAACAAAGTAATGGGGCAACGCTTGTTATTCTTCATCTGATGTCACCATGAAGCCTTCAAACATGTGCTCTGCTTGTATGACATAGTAAGTTCAAGACGATCCTTTGTATCAATTTGGGCGGATTTCATGTCTGACCAACGCATGTTTTATTCAAGATGCCAGATCATCAACAAACATAAAATTGACTTGAAAATGTTCCTTAAATTACTTAAATTGCTGTCATTCTTTGCCAGAGAAAAATATATATTTTTTTATCCATCTCACCTTTTTTGATTTTCTGTCCAATTGCCTCTTGAAGAATATCACACTGGCCGAGATGGTTATCTATAAAAACAAAATTTGTGAAAAATATGTTTTTTTATTTCAGCAACGAAAACCATCTCTGATATTTGCGGCATTTTTTAAACTTATTATTTAATTCATATGCTTAACTCTACAATTTAACTTTCTGTCCAATTGCCTCTTGAAGAATATCACACTGGCCGAGATGTTGGGCACTCTTCCTTCTGTGCCCTTTTGATATTTTTAACTTTTTTTAACTTTTATACCTGGTGTAATTTACTTTTTAATTTTTGCCTACCATACCATTTTTACTTTATTTTAGTAACTTACTACTCTGACAACCTGGTTTGCTGGTTGTACACTCTCCGAAAGGATATTATATCAGAATCAACATGTACGCATATAACTGTTTGCATTGAATACCTAATTTTCAGTAAAGATTTTTGGTATTTAAAAAATATCAAAAATTATTCTCAATGTAATGCAAATTAAACATGTTTTTTTTAATAAAAAATTAAAAGAAATAACTAGCAGTATCTCGCTAAGTTAAATACGAATAAGAACCAAATTAAACTAAATGAAAAGGCTTCATTTTCTTTACCTTACAACTCAAGTATGGTAATTCCAAGTCCCCGGCCGGTTCAGACGCCAGAATTGAGGTTATCGTCATCATATATCTGATCAAAATCATCTATTTCTTCCATTAATTTCTGTAAGAAAAAAAAATCAATTATCAATAACAGTAGAATTGGCAGTTGCTTAGGCATATTTTCACATTTGATATGTCTTCCATTTTTTTTAATGAATTGCAATGAAGATACCTAAGCTGACAAAATGGCCATCTGCAGAAACAAAATTTTCAAAAAAATCGGTGTTGATATATATAAATGTCTCTGTTTCATGGCTGAAAATGTTCATCAACCCAGTAATTAGTTGGTTCCTGATGCAGGGATAACCAATTTCTCTGCAACTTGCAATATCTATTTTATTCAATTTTATAAAACTTAGAAGTAAAGCTCTGCCCTTTGACTGATTTTGACCCCTAAATTAGATCCCTTTTTGGATTTATTTCAATACAGGTTTTATAGATTTCATGGTTTTTAAAGTATTTTGTTTTACCTGCATTGAAGAAGCATAACTTCCCGAAATGGTTATCTATAAAAACATAATTTGTGGTAAATATGTTTTTTTTTATTTCAGCAACGAAAACCATCTCTGATATTTGCGGCATTTTTTAAACTTATTATTTAATTCATATGCTTAACTCTACAATTTAACCGTCTATGCTACTTTTTTTTCAAATTAAATTTACTATACAAGTTACATTAAATGCATTTGTAATTGATATATAACTAAAATCTTAAATCTGAAAATAATTCAAACTGTAAGAAAGTATCTGTAGCCACAGATAAAATCAAACCCAGAAAGATCTTAACCAATATAACTAAGGTGCATCCACATTTGTCATAATGTCTATTTCTGTTGAAACACTCACCCAAAAACGTTCAAGGCATTTCTGAAATGAAAGATTAATGTTTTTCTATTAAGCATCTATAATGGTAGAATCTAAAGGAACATAAAAAGCGCAGATTATTTTATTAAATAACAGAAATTTCATTTTGGAGCTGAAATTAAGTACACTGTTTTGTGAAGCTCTGCAATAAAGGATGCAATATATCTAAGAATTAATAAATGAGTTTTAAACAATCTTTTACAATAGAATATAAGTCCAGATTTCCTACCGTTGTTTACACTTGTCTTTTGTCTTATTCGTTTTTTTTTCATTTGTTTTTCTCTGGCAAATAGTAGCATATAATTCTAATTTTAAGGCATTGTAGATGTTGCGTGTTATTCCGCCGTTTTCATTCACTATTATGATAACAATTTTTTTAACACACACACACACACACACACACAATCAAAAATAAAATATTTCCTCTGAAATGTGAGGTTCGAGGTGGTCTAGGTAACTCTACTTAACGAGGTAAAATTTCCACAACTGCATTAACCTGTACATAATTTTTTTATATAGTGAAGGGTGAAAAATAAAGAAAAAAAAACATATAAACTGCTAATTTATTCATATTAAACCTTGTTACAAACTTAACTGACAACTTTAAAAATGAATATTTTAGTAGGAGATGATTTCGCTGCATGTAGCAACAACCTAGTATTTGCTTCTAAAATAATCATTAAAGGAATATTATATTCCGTTCTATTAACAAAATGAAAACATCTACTTCAATCTTAAATCCTCAACCAAAACCACAACCTGTTTATGAAAATTTTATGACATGCAAGAACTTAAAGCTCCAGAGTAAGAGAGTTAAGTAATGCACAATTCTTCTTTGCTGTTTTATTATATATTTTTTTTTACTTTTTAACTTTTTAATTGTTTGGGGTGGTGAGCTCTTCGGTTTGAGTGGGTGCTACAATTACAAGATATTGCTTCACATTAAGACATATGACTTATGGCTAAGTCTCTTTTGTCATGTTAAATCTTTCGGACTGATCATTTGTCAATATGGATGATGAATTTCGATATGAACTGCTGTTGCACAAGGTTCGTCATATAATCGAATTACCCTCGTTTAAAATGATAAGAAGCAAAATTTAATATTTCTTGTAAACAGGTAGGAAACTTGCATTTAGAATAAAATTGCATGAACGGTAATGTAAGTATATACAACAAGTCATACAAAAGTAGTTGTTATGTATTATTTGCTGACTTCTGATCTTCCTCTGGAATAAGTTTGGCATCGCAATTTTCTCAAGGTAATGGTAGAAACTGCTCTGAACTACGGTCAGATGTATTAGAACAATTTTCCTTCTTATTTTCTTTCCTAAAATGGAACAATAGTTTTATTATATACTCAACAACAAAAGAATCGCGCCTCTAAAGTGTATTTCTATGTACCTTAAAATTCAACCGCAAATATCACTTCAAATACTTGCTTAAACTTGAACTTTTTACACATAGTGTCTAATATGACAAAGTCAAAATTTTGAAAAACTTAAATTTCTTGAATTCTGAATTTCATTTCTAAAAAAAAAACTCTTTTTCATTCAAAAAATGTAAAAAATTGTTGTAAAGGATGATATTTGAACTTTTTGTGCTCTTTCCTGTAAGATTAGCTAAACAATTACTGTTGTAACTTTTTGACAATACAGCTTCCCAACAAGTCCGTTGAGGAAAGCAATTCTTTGACTTTTGTTTCCTCACACATTCAACAGAAACCGTTGCTGTGACTTGAAAATTACATATTTCTTGACAAAAATTGTTTTGCTTGTTCTGGACATTTGAAATTTGAAAAGATCATAAAAAAGCTGATATGGCTAAAATAGCTATGGAGCTAGATAATATTAAAAATGTGGAGCGTTGCTTGTGTTGTACCGTATATATACTTTCCCTCTTTTGCTAATAATATTCACTTTTGGTGCTTAATATAAATTTTATTTTCTTAGTTTAAAGATAGAAATCACTCTGTTTACTTTCTATACGAAAAAAAAAACAGTATTTGTGTGAAGGTACTACTGTCGTTATTCAGAATATTGTCCGTTTATCTTTCTCTGGCGCTCAGTTGATCTAAAAACTAGATGTCTGAGACATAGTATTGACGTATATTTGTTACAGACTTTTTCTCAGTAATGAGATCCGTCTATGTATTAGCACAACTTAATTTCAGGTTTTGCAAGTATCTGCTCTATAAGGCGAGATGTCAAACTACAAAAAGTGTAGTAAGAGATGATGTTCTAAAATATTTAATGCATTTTTAGTTTTTGAATTACTGGTATTTTTTTTTTTTTTTATTTCAGATGATTCATCAAGGACATCAGTGTCGAAATGTTCTCCTGAAATTGACACAATCTGAAACAAAGTCTGAAATATCAGAAGAAAAGATTGTACGTTAGCTAGATGACATTCTTAAAAAGTTATGATTATAAAATCAATAAAATTAACAAGCAAGTTGTTTAACAACGGCTAATTTCAGACGTCGCAGTTTCTTGTACAAACTGTAAAAATATAAGCATATTACAGCATAAAATCTTCATTAATAAATGGATTCTGAAAGTCAAATAGTGTTGTTCTTGGATCTTTTAACATGTCTTCAATTATCAAACATCTCAAATACAAAACATTACCACATTTTCACAGATTTCATTTCTTAAGGTAATAGTATGGTGTAACTATCTATATTTTAATAAATATATTCGATTATTTGGGTTGATATGAACTCCTGTATGTACTAGCATTTTATGATATAGTAAAAAATATTTATTTCAATTTTTTAATTACATTTTCATGCCTGTAACATGAACCTATGCTTCAAAGAAAGTTAAGAACAGACTGCTGATATTGTATTAGAAGCATTGCAGAGAAAATGCGGCAATTGTGCTTCTTGACAATTTACACACAAAGATATCTGCAACATATAATAAAAATGTTGATTCAAGCGAATATCAGTAATAGATTCTGAAAACAAGATTCTTTTTAAAGTGTTTTTTTAAATAAGTACTTTGTTTAAATTCCATTCGCGTCATCATTTCCTTCAGATATAAAGTAAAAGCTGAAACTCTCTAATACGACCTTCATACCGAGCAATCTCCCTGAAAATGAAATGTCACGATTAAAATTTAATTCAAGTTTAAGATATTTTTCTCATTTTTTCATAAAAAAAATAAATTGTTTTTGATAGGATTTTTTAAATATTAAACACTGTGATAATTTATAATGAGACAATATCAATGACCATGTAACAAACAAACATGGTCAGTTTCATTTTAACCTCGGATATTTGCCGACATTTTCTTCTCTCATTTTAAGCACTATAAATTCTTTAGGTTTTCCTCAAACACAAGAATTATCAGAAATGTCTGCAAATGTCTCTTCAGATATAATCAGATATTATCAAAACAATTTCTTTAGCAGACGATGTAGAAGGGTGCCGTTTACAACTAGAAACTGTATGACGGAGCACCTAATATTACTTTCGGTTTTTGCCATAGTTTCTGATAGTTGTGATTGTGATAATCATTTGTTTTGTAGATGTATCGTTTTTTTTTTTTTTTTTTTTTTTTTTTTTTTAATTTCTCTTTCTGATTTAAGAAATCAACTTGCCCGTTATTCTACTGTCGTTGTTTTTGATCTTCTGAGGATGTATATCTCAGCAATTTGGCCTTTGTAATGCATTTCAAGTGAACAGATATCTCAGCATTAGCAAATACAGAAAGTTAACTTAAAGTTATGCCAAAAACCTTTTAACTTCATCTTTTAATGAAATTGTTTGTATAAAGATATAATTTAAAAACACATGCATATCTTAGGCCAACATTTTTATAATCTGTTTTACGGGACTTGCGATCTTAACAAGTGGGTTGGGGGACGAAATGAAAATAAAAATATAAGATTGAAAATACTGGAGCCGCTAAATAATTGTTTCCTTGAAATAAATTATTTTATTTTCTGAAATGAGTACATGACTTTTGTGTGAAAAAAAAATGAAAAAGAGTAAAAACCGTTTTGAACTGCAATCTACTTAATTACTTAACATTTGAATTCTATTTTTGTCAAGACAAACATAATATAACATTTTCATACAATTTTCCTTAGATCATGACATTTTTTAATACTTTACATCCATTTTGAAATCATTTTTTACATTTTATGGATATAAATATAAGAAACAAACAAAGTGTTTAATTAAATAATATCTGAACTAAAACCAATAACTGATAACTTGAGAGACAACATATATCATTGTTCTATTTGAAATTAAGTGGGTGAAAGTAAAAAAATGTACTTGTCACTGACAAATGTTACAAGAAATCAAAGAAAAAAAACTTGATTGATTAAGCGAATGATTCCATTCAAAACCACCAAGTCATTTGATGATTAAAAATAAACAAATAAAAAACAATCTATTTCTAGAACTATTGGGTCATGTCTACCAACTGTCTACCAAATGCCTTTAGGTGTAAAAATGAAACGTGTTGACGATCAATCTGTGGCGACACCCAGATAAAATATTTTAACGGAATATTAACACAGATAATTACAACAATAAATGAAATCGCACTGAAAATACATCCTGTCAAAAGGAAATACGGTATATAAGCAATTTTCAAATTGAAAACAAAAACATTTAATGAAAACAAATAATGCAAAAATGTGGACAGTGTATGCCTAACTACTAAAACAGTCTAAACTTATTAATTCAGATACATTGTGAAAAATATAAAACCTAAATCAGTGCTATTATTGTTTAAAAGGATCAAAAGAAAATAAACTTCTCAGTTTCTGTTTTGGTTTGTGTTTTCTTACCACTTATTTATTTCACAAAGATTAGAGTAGATATTTAATATGGACTTTTGAAATTTTTTTTCTTCCTTACTGCTCCAGCGAGATCCATCAATTGCGGGTCGAGATGAGTAGGGGCAAGAAATTTCCTACCCAATTTAGTCTTGTACACACAATCTACAGTCTTGTTTGTTCAGGTTTAAGATATCTAATAAAAAACTTGAATTAATCGTTGCTGGTTGTATGGATGTCGTTTTTTTCAAATAACACACGAATAAACGACAGTCGAAAGAATCTGAAGTCAATTTTAGTACTATTAACTGCATTTTTACAGGATTTATTCAAAATAATTTATGGAGCATAATTGTTTGACTATACACAGATCCAAAGACTTTGGAATGAAACCCTTGAATTTTGATTCAGGGTTAATACAAAAATACGAGTTATCAGTAATATTTTCAAGATCAGATACATGTATTCTATGAACCAAATAAATATTTATAAGGGATATATTAATTCCCGGATTTGACTTAACCGGTTTTGACTTTACCATGGAGTGTGACGGGTGCTGTATACAGAGCAGGACATGCTTACCCTTCCGGACCACCTGATGTCGCTCTCGGTTTTTATTGGAGTTCATACTGTCAGTGCTTTAGTTTCAGTGTTGTCTTGCTAAATTTTAGTTTTGTCTTCGTCAGTGATGTTTGTGATACCGATTTGTCCTTGTCCATGTTAGAATACTAAAGAGATTACAAAAGTTTTTCAAAATTTCACCTTGGTACTGTTTGAGGGTTAGAGAAGTTACACGTACCATGGTTCTCAATTGGTTTTGTCTCAGGGTTAGAAAATGGCAATAACCAATCAGTAACCTAACAGATCTTTCAAAACATATGCCTCAGTGACCGTGTGACGGGTGCTGTATACAGAGCAGGGCATGCTTACCCTTCTGGAGCACCTGATGTCACTCTGTTTTTTTAGAGTTCACACTGTTAGTGCTTTAGTTTTTTGTGTTGTATATGTAGTGGTTGTGTGTTTTGTGGGTATGTAGTGTCTTTGGTCTTCCGTCTTCTGGTGTTCTTGATTTTGCTTTGTCTCTGGTCTTTCATTTATGTGATCTTGTGCTTTGTTCCTATGGTATTCTACTGCCGTTGTTTTATCACTATTCCATTGTCCATTACCCTTTTCCGGGTTAGTGTCCGTCTTTGTGCCTTACGTTATGTATTTATATATTTTAAAAATGGCATTTCAACAAAAGTAAAAAGCAATACAAAACTACAATGTAATTAAATCATAATACATCTTATTTCAGTATTTATTGAATAAAACAATATGAAATATTAAAACTACATAGTTTTTCTAAACATATAAACATCATATATGAGCTAATTTAATTAAAATAAATATAACCGATTAACCAATCTACACATGTGTACTATTTTTTAATTGTTTAATAAACTGAAACCATGAGGGTCGAAGTAAAAAAAAATGTATTCGGCAAATTTTACAAGAAACAGACTATTCATGGAAATCTAACAAAATTGATGCTAGTTATGGTTTTAATACCAAAGCAATAAAATCCACAAACTTTATAAGTCATGCTTACAAACATATAACAGTGTAGGATAAAGACGTATCGATGTATTGAAGAAACAAAGTAAAAAATGTTTTTTTAAGACTGAGGACTGTTTCTCCGAATCTGCGAAAAGATTCCCTGTGCGAGAGATGTATGCTGTCTGTATATTTCAGTTATGCTGTACTTGTTTTGGGGTAATGAATCATAATCATACTTTCAATACTTGGGCATTTTATTTTTTCCTAATTTACAAAATATCATTCTATTTATTGTGCCCTTCTGTTTCTACTTGCCAACTTTCCTGGGAAACGAATAAAAGGAATTATATATAATAAGGTCACTTTATAATTCTTTTATATAACAACGGCAGTAGAATACCGAAGGAACAAAGGGGTGAAATTCACAAAAATCGAAGTCCAAAGACAGGGCAAAAACGAGAACACAGAAAATAATGACGTTAGACACAAAAACAATGACGCCAGACAGATACAAAGCTTGATCATTCCGCATCCATGAAATATGGATGAAATATTGTTCGACATTAGCAATGAATTTTGCTCAAATTGATACTAGGGGCATTCTTTAACTTACTATGCGGTATATGCGAAGCTCATCATTGAAGGCCTAATAGTGACATCAAAAAGAACACAGCAATCAAAGTTTTGTTCCGTTGCTTTTTTACCTTATGACCGCAGAGATTTTGGTATGGTGCATATGACCAATATCCTGTCATTTTTATCTAATGAGTGTTTGTATATTTATTCACAAAAGTAAAACCAAATTTAAAATACACCCTGTGAAATGAAAATAATATAATGCATATATTATATACAAGCAATTTTCAAATATACAGAAGAAGACATCTGAACATTGGGTATGAAAAAACTGTGTCAAGTTCAGTCTGTAAATATTGATTCAGTTATATGATGGCAAGATAAAGTAGTTTTGTAATGGCGTAAAATAATTTCATCCTGTATGAGATCAAATTCAAAGTGTCGTTTGTTGGTTGCATGAGTTATCATGACTCAATTCAACCTCACATGCATTTTTAAGCTGAAGGAAAGAGTAAAAAAAAATATCGATGGTAATTTTGTATGTCCAGGAAATTGCCGATTATCTCATTACCGCAGTGTGAACTTAAGTTCTGTGTTTTTGAGATTCGTTACAGAAAACAGCACCCCTTTGCTGCCGATGTAACTATTTTGCGGAGGGTAGATGCATAATTTTGCAAATTTTGTGTATCTACAACACTTTTGTAACAAAATTTCCATCAGAAAAAACTCCCGGACTCATACCTTAAATTGGGATATTTTGGTGTAGTGATAATTTGGCGGTTTTGTGCTAAAATGTGAATGTTTTATTTTTGGTGTGTCTAATTTTGGCGCTTTGGTAAAACAGCTGTGTTTTATTTTGGTGTTTTATTCGATAAAAGACGGAAAAATTAAACTATGTTTAATGAAAAATTTGACAACTATGCTTTTATTTATTTCAATTTCAGTAAGATATACAAATATATTGATTATTACCAAATTGAACTTACAATACTTACTGATACTCTTAGAGAATTTCCAAATCAATGTTTGGAGTTTTTAATTTTGGAGCATTATAAATTTTGGTGTGTTAAATTTTGGTGCTTTGAAAGTAGGCGCCAAATACGCAAAAATAAAATTACATCCAACATTTCCAGATTTACGGTAATCAAAACTTCAAGTGTAAGATATTTCTTAAAAAACTCAGTTCTTCATCAAAAATAGAAATAAATCGATTCTGACGAGATGTCTTTTTCATATAGCACACCAATATTTTTTGCATTGTGAAAACAATTTTTATGATTAGGTAAAACCCAAATAGCTGTATCTATAAAATCATCAAGGTTTTGTTGTATCTATAAAATCATCAGGGTTTTCATCAAATAATTGCTGAAAAAAGTGAGCTTATTATTAATTCTATGTTTTACAATATCACAATATCTATCAAATGAAATGGTCAAAACTTATTCGTAATTCTTGAGAGCACAATAAATTGTCTCCAGACTGATCTTAATGTCACGTTATACTCCGGTCTACTGACCCTGAAAATACAAGATTGTGTTCTCATTTAAGTTTCCTACGAACAAATACACTATCATTACTATCTGGAAGCGTTTATTTCACAAACTTATAAATTTCAACGCCATTTATTCTTTAAGTCAATGCAAACATACGTATATTAGGGATATATCCTTTTCTCAAATTTATTGCATTGTACTTCATCTCTGCAAGGGTATCTCTCTTTGTGACATACTTGTGTATACTAAACTAAAAGCTGATATTTATTTAAAGTAAACAGAATATCCAAATATAATGCAAGCAAAATTTCATTAATCTTGTTTTAATCAATTTATATCAATGTTTGAATAAAAGATATAAAAATAGAATTAAAAAGATAACAGGAAACACCTACAATGGCCGAAAAACATAGCCACATGCTGCAAAGTAAATATAACTGCACAAGAAAAAACCCACAATAAAAATACAAACGTAAACAACGATAGGAACTCGGGACAGCCGGACTTGGTACCGGCACAAGCAAAAGCCAGCGGTAGGGTTAAACCGGTTTATGGGTACCCAAACCTCCCCTTTCTCTGTCCTATTTCCCTATAGTATAATAAACATACGAATAAAACCCATACAGGTAGACTACTAACTCCATGACCACAATCTAGAAAAGAAACTGCCGGCTAGCTCAAGGAGCCTAGTCTGCTGGTAAAACACTATCGCACTACGGAAGAATAAAGACAAAATTAAAAGATACTGTTTAGAGTATCAAATAAAATGCACATTTTACGTATTTTTAAATCATATTGAGTCAATTAAAATTTACAAATCTGATTAATTTATAGACAATTTACAGCAGTTTTCAATTTTAAGAATTCCAAAGAACAGGTGTTCAATGAATTATTTTTCACTATGCTATCACAAAGAATTAAATCTTCCTTGAAATCAAAGAAATAAAATGAAATCTAATGCGAATGATTATAGGACTGAAGCACTCTCTGTTTTAACTGAATATTCGTACATCATGTTACAAAATAAAACACAGATGCCTATTAAAAAACTTATAATTCTAAGGGAAAACAACAATGAAAAAAACTACTTCACATATGCAATTGTAAAATTAAACGAAAAAACTTTCGAGCACAATAAGGTAAGTGAATAAAGTACTTAGGAGCAGTGTGTAGCAATCTGAAATTCGATAGAAATAAATAATGTCAAAAAAATTTTAGGCCAGGTGAGCTAATAAAAAAAAATTATCTCAGTTCTTAAGAGCGAGATTGTTTCAATGAATTATCAGTTATTAATAACCAATATCACAAAAATTGGATCTTCTTAAAATCAAAGAAATTATAAACAAAAATGAGTTGATCATTTTAATAACAAAAACAAAAACAAAAAAACAAACAATCAGGAACAAAGAATTATCGATTTATGTTTACAAAAGAAAAAACAATGGATGTTGATGTTAAATCAGCTATTACACAAAAAATTTTAACTCAGTATTCATACCTTATAACAAAATTAAACCTAACTGTCTACAATTATCAATGAAGGGATATGGAGTAAATGCAAATGAGACAAAGTCTCTACAAGTACATGGTAAATAAGCAATGGAACAACGCTTTTATTGTTGTTCTTCATCTTGAAGTCGCCATGAGGCCTTCAACAATGAGCTTTACTCATACCTCATAGCAAGTTCAAGACGGCCCCTAGCACCGGTTTTTCAAGGGAAAACAACAAAATTATAAAACCACTGAAGAATTGACAGAAAAAAAATCCAATCTAAACATACGTAGGGCATTGAAATCAGTATTTTGGAGAACGCGTGTCTTGTTATCTAAAACATTATATACATTTGGATTGAGATGCATAGTGTCAAAAGAAAATTGGTTGGAGTCATACATGTAATGATGTAAATCAAATTTCAATCGTTCACTACATATTGGCGCACGGTGGTAATATGTGTTATCCTGACCCAAAGGCAAAAGCAAATGTATATCTTGTGTCGGTCTAGAAAGTCTAATTTTACATGGTCTTCTGTTTTCATAGTAAAAAATCGAGACAAAATTATTTGAATATTAAAAAATATTCTTTGAGCAATTCAAAACACATATACTTGTTTGAAATCAAGCGTCACCAATTTAATCAGATACGCATTTTGTTATATGATTTGAAATAGAACAATAGCTTTAAAAATGAAAATGTATTCAATTCTAGAGTATTTTTTTCACAACAAATAAAACCTTTATTGATTTTTACCCACTTTATTGTAAATTAAAAAAAAATGGAACGGTAGAATTTTCTAAAATTTTAATATATTTTACATATACTTGTATTCCTTCTTACTCAGTTTTTGATGAAAATTAAACGACAGAATTTTTTACAAGAAGTGTTTAATAATGATCAAAATAGAGTAAAAATTTTAGCCTATACTGTTCAGAACACCCATGTACTTCAGTTCAATTAGTTAAATTTACTATCATTATTGATGCTTACTTTCACACGTGTCTAAATTACAGAATTTTGCATTTGAAATAATTCTAAAGCAAATACATATTTAATTAGAGCCAATTTTATTCACCACAAAGAAGTCCTAAACTGACCAAATAATATGAGAAGACAGGGTATCTTTGATGACCTCTAGACAAAAAAAACGGGACGGTAAAAATTGTTGAAAATTGCTTAAAGTCGACATGAACATGTGTAAATTTAATACTGAAAATATCAAAAAAAATTAAACGAGTGGAAAATTTTAGGCTTCCCCAGGTCTTCCCCCTTAAATATCTTCTATTCAGTACTGAGATAGTAATAAAGAATATTACAAAACAGTGTAAAGGTTATCTAAGTGATAGTCAAGCTTAAAAAAATCAAACTTAATTTAAAGCCTTATTATATGTAATCAATAACTGTTCAAACACTTGATAGTAGTTTTTAGAGCAAGATTGTTTGTCTGAACTGTTCGTTATACACTTATCAAAAGATTTGCAACATGCATGCTTGATATTTGATTTACATTTCTTACAGACCAAACGATTATTTGTTATGTCTGAAAATGTTTATTTTACAAATATCTGATATTCCACAAATAAACTAAAAATGTATATCAGAAATATAACATTTGTTTTCATTGATTGTATATTACAGATCTCTTTGGGTGTAGAGAAATAATTAGACTCCCGACATTCCTGGTTTACTTTGATTAAAAAAATACACTGAATAGTAGGAGTAAAACATGTTAATGCTCAATTAGGTATGACACTAAGCAATTTAATTAGAATATTCAAACCGTATTACAAATAAAATCCATCTATTTAAACTTCTTTTTACAATAAGTGTTGTCCCGATCAAAAGCAGGAACAACTGTATTTTAGTGGTGATTTAAAAAGACTAATTCTTGGTCTGATGTTCATAGTCTAAAAATAGTTACATGCAATGAAAACAAATGATTCTTTGAACATTCATTTAAAGTTAGGCGTCCTCATTTGCGTCAAACAAGGTTTCTGTAATATCAGTTGTAATGGATTAAGAGCTATTAATATTATTTATAATTGTTTCTGTAATATCAGTTGTAATGGATTAAGAGCTCTAAATATGAAATGTCATGATCAAAAATTATTTCAATATAAAAGTACCATTTTTTCATCCAAAATGTTGAATTAGTTCTTTTTGCCGGGAAATTTTTTCCATTGAGTAAACTTTAATATCTTGTTCTCAGTACTGAGACAATTATAAATAATATTAAATAACCAAACAGTGTTAAGACAAAAAAAATAATAATAATAATGACAAGTAACACTTACAGTGGCTGAAAGCACAGTCAATAGGCACGATGAACAAGAAAAAACAAATAACAGACAAAAGATAAACCTAAAACACGATATGAACGTAGTTTTATCTATTTAATTGTAACGGTTTACATCAAATGTTTTTTTTTTAATTAAACCAACTGAATCTAATGTATTTTGAAAATGATCAAAAAAACTTGAAAACAGTTTAAAGAGCAGGATTGTTGGTCTGAGGCGTCCCTTATACACTGATCCAAGAAACTGGAACATGAATGCTTGATATTTTATTCACATTTACTACAAACCCAATGATTATTTATGTTTGAAAATATCAGATATCTAAAAACTAAATGAATATTTGTAAGAAAATTATAACATTTTCCAAATTTACTTCATTTTTGGATCTCGTTCATGTAGATAAATTTAAATTCCGTGATTCCTGGTATATTTTGAAATTAAAAAAATCTGCAAAAGCAAAACAAAAGAAATGTAAAATAAACAAAAAGTGCAAAAGTAACGCAAATCGTGAATGAAAGGATATTGAGTAAATGCACATGAGACAAAGTCTCTACAAATACATGGTAAAAAACAAGCAAAGGAACAACGCTTTTATTGTTGTTCTTCATCTTGAAGTCACGATGAGGCCTTCAACATTGAGCTTTGTTCATACCTTATAGTAAGTTCATGACGGCCCCTAGCACCGGTTTGAGCGGAATTCTTTCTAATTGTCGAGCAACGCTACATCCATAAAAGCATTTTATTTTACCTTTTTGGAATTTTCATCTGAAAACAAGCATTTCTTCAAGCAAACTGCTACAACAGTGCATGAAAAAATGTTATTAACCCATTTTAATCCATTTATATCAATGAAAATGAAAGGAATATTTGCAGTGTGTCAAAACAAATGCATATTTAAATAAATTTAAGCTATGAACACAAACAAAAATGATTAATTTAAAGATAATCTATAACAAAATATTATTTGATTAACAAGAATGCTTAGCTGAGCTATCATCTATACACTCAAAGGCCTGAAAAAATAAACCCTTTACATTTGATTCACATTTCTTAAAAAGAAAAGATTGCATTTACTCCATATTCCTTCATTAATTATTACCTGTAATCTCTGAATTTTTTTTTCTTTTACAAATGTAAAATAGGAAACAAGATCAAGTATTTGGTTAACTAAGTAGAGATCTGAGAAATATAACATTTTTTTTTTATATCAAATTATCAGGGAACTCTTTCAGGGTCTACCGTAGAGAAATTTTACTTTTGTTATATACCAGGTGAGTATTCATCAAAAACGAAAATCCGTGAAAGCAAAAAGAAAACAAAATGAACAATTATTGCAAGCATTTGTTTTTCTTCTTTTGGAACCTTGTGACATACCAGGTGTGTATTCATTTGAGAAAAATCGTGAAAGCAAATGGAAAAAAAATGCAAAATGAAAACAAAATGCAAAAGTATTGGCAGACTTTCTTCCTTTATTGGAACTTCTTCTGAAACTTGCATTTCTACAAATGCAAAAACAAAAGGCAATAGTAGTGCAAACACAAGTTATTAAACATTATTTTAATCTATTTGACATATAAATGTTTAAAAAATATAATTTATAATAAATTAAAGGATATGGAGTAAATGCACATAAGACATATCTACATAAACATGGTAAAAACAGGCAAAGGAACAACGCTTTTATTGTTGTTCTGCAAATATTGCTTTTATTGTTCTTAATCAATACTTTGTAGTGTATAAAACAAATGTTTGGATCTTTTAAAACAAACTCAACTAGACAATCTAAAATAGTGTATTGTTGAAGGATACCATAAAACTGAAAAAAGAAGGTATTAGTGAAAAAATTGTCATTTACACGTGTACCAATACAAAAACAGTATCTTCCTAAAAATTAAATAATGAAAAATTCTGATATAAATGATCACTACATGGTAGGACTGAAACACTTTGATGTAAAATCAGTCATGAGTCTGAATTGAAATTTTAATGTATTTTTACTGAATAATCATACATTTATTTCAAAATAAAATCAGGATGTCTAAATATCCCTTATTTCAAAAGAAAAAAACAATATTTAAAATAAGCTGCTTCACATAAGCAATGGCAAAATGGAAAGATAAAATGAAATACAATTCGGAGAATGAAAAAAAGGCGAAGAAGATGTCTACATGTCTACAATAGCTGCACATCTTGGTGGAAATAAATTGCGTAGAACAGGATTGGTGTCGTAATGATGAAAATAAAATTTCAATGTACAAAAGAATTCTACTTTGGTGCATGGTTATACAATGTGCTATCCATTCAAACTAAACGCAAAACAAATGTATGCTCAGTCTTATTTTACATTGGATTAAATCGAAAATAAATAGTGTCATCAGTTTTTGGACTCTAAAACCAAATTATTCAAACATTTAGACACATATGTGTTTTTAAATTTGACGTCTGCATGATCTGCAACAGAATAGTCGCTCAAAAACTAAAATGTCACGATCAAAATTGAATTCAGATTTGATATTTGATAAGAAAGTCGTGTTTTGGATCAGTAATAGAAATTAAACGTTATAACGGGATGTTTTTTCACATCAACAACACTATAATATCTTGTTTTTAATCAATGAGAATATTATTAATGAATGAGAGAAATGACAAAATTACCGAACAGAATTTTCAAAAGCCGAAATACATTAATCAAAAACACAAAGCAGTTGTAAAACCGCAGGAAATTAGCAACCACAATGGTCCTGACTTTGTATAGCAGTTGGTTAAATATGTTTTATAGCAAATCAACTCCCCCCCGTTTTTATTGTTGTTTTGACCGGTGATAACTCAACAGAAAATGCTTTTGAACAGTCGAATACAGTGAAAATGAATGTAATGAATGTTTGTCCCAGTGTTAAGTAAAACATGGATATTAAATTACAATTGGGACAGAAGCTTCAAGTTTTTCCAGAAGAAATATTTCTTATGATATATCTATTAAGGTATTTTTAAGTACCAATCCACCGAAGGACAGGCAAAATACGTTGGTGTGATGGCTAATTGAGGAAAAAACGCAAAGTTTTGATGTTCGACTTTAATAAAACTAACAAAGAAAACATCATTTTAATAGATAAAAGTTCTGTGTTATTTTGCCTTTTGAAGTTATCAGCTTCCAAAATGTAGTTACAAAGTACAGTGAAAAGTACGGGAAAATATTCGCCCATTTTTTTTTTATATAACCAGTCAAACGTTATCCATAAGTCAGACATAACACATGTTCGAATGTAAAGACTTTTTGAGATGTGTACTTATGACCAAATGAATAAACCTAAGCCATAAAATACAGAAACTAAGGTTTTGATGTGCGACCCACTGCCTGACTCTTACCTGTAATACTACTTAAATGATCGTATGAGACGGAAATAGTTGAAGCCTTCATTTATAAGATGGTAATGGAAATAATATGCCTCATGAAAAAACATGTATAGTCCACCAAAAGATAAGCATCACCTTACTTTTTATATGAACAACATTTTTGAAGCTGTATTGGTGTACTAGGTTTGGGTGCAAAACACTATGAATGAGACAATTTTGATATTTGGATGTTAAACTTTAATCCTGCTTCCTGTTGTTGTCTTTATGTGAAAAGTAATGATATTAGGCACACCCCAATATAATGACAAAATGTGGTGAATTCGACCAGAAAAATGAGTTTCAGTTCAATGCGTGAATTCTGATTGAAGATCATTGTTGTTATTGTTGATACAAAGATAAGACACCAATTAATATTCCTATTTGTGACAGTTGTAGATATACCAGGTAATGTTTGAATACAGGGGAAATTATCAAATTTTAACAGATGGATGTTCACAAATGTGACGAAATGTCAAAACAAAACTATTTCCTTTCAATCAATGTAAAGGCCATTTCTAAGATGGGAATGAATTTGAAAACTTTCGAGCAAGATTATTGATAATCTTTAAAATTTTTAAATCTCAGTTTTTGTTGTCATTTTAAAACAACGCCCTGATGGCTGTCTTATGTGTCGAAATAATGATCTCCGGTGTACCAAGTTTCTTAATTTGACCATTTGTTCGCTAAAATTAGGTAATTTTTTCCAAAGATTTTAATTCTCAGACAAATTGTTTTCCATTATTGCCAGGCATAGCTTTCCCGATCTGTCAGTTTTGGTTGTCACTTTAGTCGGTTTTGAACATTTTTAGGGAACGTGGATACTTCTGGAATTAATTTTCCAAATTATAGGAAAAAACTTTGGGTCATACTTTGATTAAATTTGACGCTTTCCAAATCTGTTAAATGAATCCATTAAAATCGGATATTAACAATTTTTGCAATGTTTTACCACATTTGCGCCATAAAGATGATCTAGTAGCAAATTTGAGCTCACAATGTTACATATTATACTTATTGTTTAAAGGAATCGTTTAATGTTTGGTTGTGATAATTGAATTTTCTGTTATCTATTCAAAACCTAGAAAGTACCATAACATGCGTCATGTTGAGGCATATCATCATGCAAATTTTTTTACCTATAGCTTTTAACATGTTTGCTTGACAGAACTTTAAAAGTAAGTGATGCTAAACTTTTGGCAGACTGAATAGTTGGTGCTAGCTTTTGTGCATTGCTTCATCTAAGAAGAATTCACTTTGTAAGCAGGACAATTTGGAATATCACTCTCCATTTTCGGGAATTTGATAATTTTGAAATTAATTTCGTCCTTTTCGTCGTACAATGTAGTACTGAAATGCCCAATTTTGTCAAATTCGAGATGTGAGTACAAACAAAATGTAGATCTAGAAGTTTCTACTATTTCCTTTATCTCTTATTCTTTCGGATATATTGATGGGAAACATGTAGCATATAATGAGTAATGAAAAACAGCCAATCAAAGATTGTGATCCCCCCGCTACCCCTTTTTGGACCCCCTCACCTTGTAAACAAAGACAAGTGTTTTTTAAACTAAATTTCTTTCTGTTGATCATTGTTCCTGTAAAATACCAAAAAAGATATGGTTGCTAGGTACAATTTCAAAAAGTACAGGTTTCTGGGAATTTTAGAAAATTTACCAAAATTAGAATCAAAGATTTTTGCAACCTGACTGTTGAAAATAACCATTTTTACTGTAAGAAATTGAAAAAAGAAATGGTTGCTAGGTAGAATTCCAAAAAATAATGGGTCTTTGAGAGTTTCAGGAAATTTACAAAACTTAGAATCAAAGATTTTTGCAGTCTGAGTATTGAAAATGATCATTGAAACTATAAGGCATTTAAAAGGATATGATTGCTAGGTAAAATTCCAAAAAGTAATTGGTCTTTGAGAGTTTCAGAAAATTAACCAAAATTAGAATAAGTTTTTTTGCACTCTGATTATTGAAAATGATCTTCACTACTGTAAGGAATTGAAAAAGATATGGTTGCTAGGTAGATATCCAAAAAATAGTAGGTCTTTGAGAGTTTCGGGAAATTTACCAAAATTAGAATCAAAGATTTTTGCACAACAGTAAATTTCTATAACAAGCAAGGTAAAATTTTCTTGTCAGACAAGTCTGACTATTAGGCTGGTAAATACCCTCTGGGACCAGTGGTCTACCAGCAGTGGCATCGGCCCAATGGTACAAAATACGAAACAATACCGAAGTTGCATAAAAAAAAAGTAAAATTCGTTCTGCTGTACACGTGTTTTAAGGAGTAACCTCACATCAGAAGCATTAAAATCAAATAGTAAGGAAAGCCATAATCCAAAAGTAGTTCAGAAAGAAGTACTCATTTCCAAAAATATCGAAATAGGAAGGTAAATCCAGTACCAAGGTCATCTACTGATTGCCATACACGGAGTGAAGCCTCGGTATTTTTAAGTGTTGGGAATATTGATAAAAACAGTAAATTTCTATAACAAACAAGGTAAAATTTTCATGTCAGACAAGCATGACTATTGGGCTGGTTAATATCCTCTGGGACCTCTGGTGTACCAGCAGTTGCATCGGTCCAGTGGTTCATAATACAAAAATACCGAAGATGCATAAAAACAAAATTTCGTTATGCTGTACACCTGTTTCAAGGAGTAATCTCACATCAACAGCATTAAGATCAAAAGGTAAGGAAAGCCATAATACAATAATAGTCTAGAATATCGAAATGGGATGCCAAATCCAGTACCAAGGACATCTACCGAGTGCCATGCACAGAATGAAGCCTCTGTATTTTTAAGTGTTTAGAATATTTATAAAAACAGTAAATTTCTATAACAAGCAAGGTAGAATTTTCATGTCAGACAAGTCTGATTATTAGGCTGGTGAATACCCTCTGGGACCAGTGGTCCACCAGCAGTGGCATCGGCCCAATGGTACAAAATACAAAACAATACCGAAGTTGCATAAAAAACAGTAAAATTCTTTATGCTGTACACGTGTTTTAAAGAGTAACCTCACATCAGCAGCATTAAAATCAATTAGTAAGGAAAGCCATAGTCCAAAAGTAGTTCAGAAAGAAGTACTCATTTCCAAAAATATCGAAATAGGAAGGTAAATCCAGTACCAAGGACTTCTACCGAGTGTCATACACGGAGTGAAGCCTTGGTATTTTTAAGTGTTGAGAATATTGATAAAAACAGTAAATTTCTATAACAAGCAAGGTAAAATTTTTGTGTCAGACAAGTATGACTTTTGAGGTGGTTAATATACTAGGGGACCTCTGGTCCACCAGCAGTTACATCGGCTAAATGGTTCAAAATACAAAAAATACCGAAGTTGCATAAAAAAACTGTAAATTTTCCTTATGCTGTACACAAGTTTCAAATACTAACCTCTCATCATTAGCATTAAAATCAAGTAGTAAGGAAAGCAATTATCCAAAACAAGTATTCATTTCCAAAAATATCGAAATAGGAAGCCAAATCCAGTGCCATGGACATCTACCGAGTGCCATACACGGAATGAAGCTTCAGTATTTCTAAGTGTTTAGAATTTTGATAAAACAGTAAATTTCTATAACAAGCCATGTAAAATTTTCTTGTCAGACAAGTCTGACTATTGGGCTGGTAAGTACCCTCGGTACCTCTAATCAACCAGCAGTGGCATCGGCCAAATGTTTCACAATAAAGAAAATACCGAAGATGCATAAAAACAGAAAATTTCGTTATGCTGTACGCGTGTTTCAAGGAGTAACTTCACATCAGCAGCATTAAAATCAAAAAGTAAGGAATGCCATAATCCAATACCAGTCTAGAAAGAAGTACTCATTTCCAAAAAATATCGAGATAGAGCCAAATCCAGTGCCAAGGACATCTAACGAGTGTCATACACGGAATGAAGCCTCGGTATATTCAAGTGTTTAGAATTTTGATAAAAATAGTAAATTTCTATGACAAGCAAGGTAAAATTTTCATGTCAGACAAGTCTGATTATTGGGCTGGTGAATACCTTCTAGGACCACTGGCCCTCCAGCAGTGGCATCGGCCCAATGGTACAGAATACAAAAAAAATAATGAAGTTGCATAAAACAGTAAATTTCCTTATGCTGTACACGTGTTTCTAGGAGTACCATTAAAATCAAATAGTAAGGAAAGCCATAATCAAAAAGTAGTCCAGAAAGAAGTACTCATTTCCAAAAAATATCGAAATAGGAAGACAAATCCAGTACCAAGGACATCTACCGCGTGCCATGAAATAAAAGGGACAACAGGAAATACCTACACGGAATGAGGCCTCGATATTTTTAGTGTTGAGAATCTTGATAAAAACAGTGAATTTCTATTACAAGTAAGCTAAAATTTTCATGACAGACAGGTCTGACTATTGGGCTGTTGAATACCTTAGGGGACCTCTGGTCCACAAGCAATGTCATCAACCAAATGGTTTGAAATACAAAAAACTAACAAAGTTGCATAAAAAACATTAAATGTTTGTTATGCTGTACACGTGTCTAAAATAGTGACCACTCATCAGCAGCATTAAAATCAAATAGTAAGGAAAGCTATAATCCCAAAGTAGTCCAGGAAGAAGTACTCATTTCCAAAAATATCGGAATAGGCAGCCAAATCCAGTACCAAAGACACCTAACGAGTGTCAAACACGGATCGAAGCCTCGGTATTTTTAAGTGTTGAGAATATTGATAAAAGCAGTAAATTTCTATAATAAGCAAGGTAAAATTTTCATGTCAGACAAGTCTGACTATTGGGCTGGTGAATACCCCTGGGGTCCCCTGGTGCACAGCAGTGGCATCGGCCAAATGTTTCAAAATACAAAAAATACCGAAGTTGCACAAAAAGCAGTAAATTTTCCTTACGTTGTGCACGTGTTTCAAGTACAGCGGAACTCTCGAAAACCGGCCCCTCCAAAAACCGAATCCCTCTATACATTTTTTGTAAACCAAACGATATGTTCGGTCCCGATTTTTTACCTATATAAATAAGTTAAAATTTGCTCTGAAAAAAGGCCCCTCCGAATTCCAAATTCTGATTATACAGATCGGCCCAAATCTAAAATTTAACTCTGAAAACCGGACGACATTTTTCGCGGAAACTTAAAGCGATCAAATTTGATTCAACATGTCACAAATCTCTCGCCAACTTCAAACTGTATTTCAACAGATTACTGACTTTTTTACCTGAAATTTACAAGAATGCAGGAATATCTACTGAAATAGTTAACTCACACTCTAAACCGACCTTACAGATCATATGTTACACTTATTGTATTGGTGTTCGGGCTGAAAAGATCGGATTTCGGAACCTCCAAAAACAGCAACCTCTTAAACTTGCCGATATCGTTGGTCCCGACAGAGGCCGGTTTTCGGAGGTTCCACTGTAGTAACCTCTCATCAGCAGATTTAAAATCAAACAATAAGGAAAGCTATCATCCAAAAGTAGTCCAGAGAAAAGTACTCATTTCCAAAGATATCGAAATAGGAATCAAAATCCAGTACCAAGGACATCTATCGAGTGACATGCACAGAATGAAGCCTCTGTATTGTTAAGTGATAGAATTTTGATAAAAAAAAAAAACAGTAAATTTTCGGTATGCTGTACACGTGTTGCAAATAGCAGCATAAAAATCAAATAGTAAGGAAAGCCATAATCCAAAAGTAGTTCAGAAAGAAGTAATCATTTCCAAAATGAATTGCGAATTGCCTTGATGTTGGATTTATGATTTTAGAATTTCCCCTTTCCTCGTTCTTGCTTCGGTATTCGTTTGCCGATGTATTAAAAAATATCGAAATACGAAGGCAAATCCAGTACCAAGGACATCTTCCGAATGCCATACACGGAATGAAGCCTTGGTGTTTTTAAATGTTTAGAATTTTGATAAAAACAGTAAATTTGTATGACAAGCAAGGTACAGTTTTCATGTCAGACAAGTCTGACTATTGGGCTGGTGAATCTCCTTTGGGACCTCAGGTCTACCAGCAGTGGCATCGGCCCAATGGTGCAAAATGCAAAAAAATACCGAAGTTGCATAAAAAACAGTAAAATTCTTTATGCTGTACACGTGTTTCAAGGAGTAACCTCTGGTCAGCAGCATTAAAATCAGATAGTAAGAAAAGCAATTATCCAGAAGTAGTCCAGAAAGAAGTACTCATTTCCAAAAATATCGAAATAGGAAGCCAAATCCGGTACCAAGGACATCAACCGACTGTCAAACACGGAATGAAGCCTCGGTTTTTTTAAGTGTTGAGAATTTTGATAAAAAAGCAAATTTCTATAACAAGCAAGGTAAAATTTTTAATGTCAGATAAGTCTGACTATTGGGCTGGTGAATATCCTCGGAGGCGTCTGGTCCACCAGCAGTGGCATCGGCCAAATGTTTCAAAATACAAAAAATACCGAAGTTGCATAAAAAAACAGTAGATTTTCTTTATGCTGTACACGTGTGTCAAATAGTAACCTTTCATGAGCAGCATTAAAATCACATAGTAAGGAAAGCCAAAATCCAAAATTACTTGTAGTCTAGTAGGAAGTACTTATTTCCAAAAATATCGAAAAAGGAAGCCATATCCAGTACCAAGGATATCTACCGAGTGCCATTTACGGAATGAAGCCTCAGTATTTTTAAGAAATTGGAATTTAGATAAAACTGTAAATTTCTATAACAAGCAAGGTAAAAATTTCATGTCAGACAAGTCTTGACGATTGGGCTGGTGCATACCCTCGGGGACCTCTGGTCCACCAGCAGTGGCATCTTCAAAATGGTTCAAAATAAAAAAAAATACCGAAGTTGCATAAAAACAGTAAATTTCGTTATGCTGTACACGTGTTTCATGGATTAACCTCTCATCAGCAGTATTAGAATCAAATATATGGAAAGCCATAATCCAAATATATTTAGAAATGAGGTACTCATTACCAAAATTATCGAAGAATCTAGCCAAATCCAGTACTAAGGACATCTACCGAGTGCAATACACGGAATGAATGTTCAATTACTATTATCTAAATTTATGTAAATTCTAAAACCAAAGGATTAACTCCCACCACCGTAGTTTTGTCCTTAGCTATATTTGATATTACTTATTATTCGGATTTCGGTTGGTTTTTATTTTTTGAAATTATAGATTTCCTTTTTTGGGGTTCTAGTGCTGCTGATGAGGAATAAGTTTCCGAAATGGCCATACAGTTCATTGCAGTTGAAGTTAACATATGTGTTATGGTTTCATGTTCATTTACTCCATATCCTTTCGTAAAATGTTTAGTATTTTTAAGATTTTAGAATTTAGATAAAACAGTAAATTTCTATAAATCTAAATATAAGCTAGACGAGCATTTTGCCGTTTTATTATAGACTCGGTAACTTCATATGTTATTTCTTCTTTTTTCTTTCGTTCGTGTATTGATAAATATTACACTAACGCATGCTCAATGTATTAATTAAGTCTCCCAAACAACTAAATACCGAAGTCACTGTGAATTTATATATACATTTATTCAGTAACAATTTTGATTTTGTCTTCGGTAATATCATTTAATTTTTATTAGTGATCAACAACAATGCAATCAATATTTAATTAATTGCTTTTAATTCTAATTGCTAACAAATCAATACAGATCAATACGCTCATTGGAGAAAAAACAAACATAATTATACATCAAAGTTATTGAAACGTGAAAAACAAAAAGCCACTAAAATTAACCTTTAGGTAATTAAAAAATAAATAAACAGCTGTCGTTGAAAAAAAATTATGATCATTATTTCTTGAGAAAGTTTACTACTTTATTTTGTAACAAAGAGTCCCGCAAACCATTACGTTTGACATTTTTTTCATCACAAACATATTTGAAATATTCCCAAACGGCATATTTCGGTGGTGATCGTCCGATTCTAAATGTTCAAATCAAAATTCGCAACTGTGATAGACTGCAATTTACATGCTAATCATAGTTATTGGCCTTATGAGGAGATAAAATACGTATATCATAGATTTCAAAATAGAAGAGAGAGTACTCGAGTACCGACTTAACTAATCGATACTCGGTTCGTCCGAGCGATACTCGAGTACCCGAGTACTCGTTGACATCCCTAGTTTAAATGTAACCTACAATATATGTAGGTCAAGATAGTACAATAGAATATCATAACGTTCATGTGCAAGTCACATGATCACGTGATTTAACTAGCATCCATGTCAAAAGAAGAAATAGAGTAAGAAATGAATAAAGATGGGCATCTTCCCAAAACAACAATGAACGCAATTTTGATATTAAAAAATTATTCAAATGGTGCTATTTTATCTTTGATATAATTCTTTTATCAATCAATTTCTTTTTTGAAAGGAAATAATACAGTTTAATACAGATAACCCTTTGTGAGAAAAATATACACAAAAACTTCATTTTCGAGGTAAATGGAGTCCCATACCATCCGATTTTCTGATATTTTCTGGATATTAATATTAATTCGTGCTCCTCCAACATATTTTCATATACTTCTACATATATTTCTATATTTTAAACAATTTATCACTTTAGTGAACTAAAAAAACGATTTTGTCGATTATAAACGTTCGACTGGTATAAGTATCAGTTTTACTTTTCAGATATTTTTTTGATTTTCCAAAATTTTGCCGCGAATTCAAACACTGAGACATGTAGTTTTAAATGTGAATAATTTGCTCTCTATTTTGTGTAATTAAAGAATATTTTTGTTAAATATTCAGAGGTTTTACTATGACTTATACCAATGAAGCATGTAAAGCTAAAGATGCATGTATGTGTTATATTTTAACTGTGGCAGGAGATTGTTAATAACATATCATTTCTGTCCAATTGTCACCTCTATTGGAAAGTTAGAGACGCCCCTGTAACATATCAAGAGGGAAACCCTTTTCAAGGAAGACAAATTCTGCTTTAAAGACAGTTATAAAATCGAAAAGATTATATATAAAGGTAACATTGGAAGTAAAAAAGCTTGAAAATACATAGAAATTGGGCAATAGATGACCAAATTTCTTCGGAATATTGTTTTACATATGCATAGATGATGCTGTAGGGCAATTAATTATTCCACTGTTCATATATATTGTTTCAAATACACAAAAAAAAACAAACATTTTTATATCGGCAAAAAACAAACAAGGAAAACGTAGCAAAATAAATATGATCTACTTATCAAACCAGATCTTGTTCAGCTTCTTTGGCAAATTGCCAGGTCAGAAAAAAGCTCATGTAGGGTATAGAATTATAGCAAAACCCATTTACTGAGAAATTTGATGTGTATAAAGCTATAATTTGCAAATAAGACAGATGACAAAACAGAATATCATAAATACACTTAATTTTCACTTAAAAAGTACAATTTTTGCAATTCTTTATATGACTTGCACGCGGAATCAGCTTTGCATTTTGCATGTCTAGTTCTTATTTTATAAGTAATCTCTTGTAAAATTATTAGTTTGGTTCCGAATGCAAGGACGGGTTAAAATGCAGTTTGAATATACCCCATGTTGACTACTTTTCCATAGGCTTAATTTTTATTGCCATCAAGAGGGATATTAGAAATGAGCTAATTTCTGTGTAATGAAACAATGTTTTGACAAAATACACATATGTCTAAAAAATACAAATGTTCTGGTGTTGAAAGATATCAAATAGATTATGTTTTTACTAAATTTATTTTTTTAGCAAATCAGTTGGCCGATTTAAGGCCTTAATGCAACCCATCCTTTCTATAACAAGCAAGGAAAAATTTTCATGTCAGACAAGTCTGACTACTGGGCTGGTGAATACCCTCGGGGACCTCTGGTCCACCAGCAGTGGCATCGGCCCAATGGTGCAAAATACAAAAAATACTGAAGTTGCATAAAAAACAGTCAATTTTTTTGTTTATGCTGTACACGTGTTTCAATGAGAAACCTCTCACCAGCAGCATTAAAATCAAATAGTAAGGAAAGCTATCATCCAAAAGTAGTCTAAAAAGAAGTACTCATTTCCGAAAAATATCGAAATAGAAAGCCAAATCCAGTACCAAGGACATCTACCGACTGCCATACACGGAATGAAGCGTCGGTATTTTTAAGTGTTTGGAATTTTGATAAAAACAGTAAATTTCTATAACAAGCAAGGTAAAATTTTCATGTAAGACAAGTCTGACTATAGGGTTGATGAATACAAAGTCATTAAAATCATACCATTAAATGCTATCATGATTTATACATATATCAATGGGTATTCTGTCAGTAGTATATTTAAAACATTCTAAAGAACATAACATAATAGGGTTAAAGTAAAAAACCTGTTAAGAACCAACATCAAACAATCGTTCTTCCTGGAAGCCAAAGAGATGACATCAGTGAGTCAAACAATCATCACATTGTAGGGGGAAACACGTTGATATTCGATAAGTAGTGACATAAATTTGAAGCAACGGCAGTAGATATGTATTTTAACTGAATAATCATACACCTAATTACAAAACAAACTCGAAATGTCTACTAAAACATAATTTAAAGAGAAAACAAAAACAGTAAAAGAAAAACTGTTGCACATTAGCAATGACAAATTTGACAGACAAAAGTCTTAACACAATTAGTGGGTTGAAAGAGGAGGATAGTCTTGCTGTTTGTACATCTAAATGGAAAAACATGTTTTACAAAGAAAACTTGTTAAGGATGTTTCCTGGTATGGAGCCCATATTTCAAAGTATTAGACTTTTTCAAACCTTGCTTTTTGAAACGTTCTTACCCTATTAAATCAATAAATGAAGAAACATTCATTGGTTGCTGTGCAAATTATTTAGCTACAGATGTTTGAAAATGACCGATTTTAGCACTTTTGCACATTTTAGGCATTTTTGGTCCATTTTTGAGTAATTTAATGGAAACAAATCTAGCTTAGAGTATTAAATTTGTTCTCATACTTTCTGAGAAGCCGTAAATAAAAAGTATGAACTAATTCATCCCCTAAAAATCATATGTTCGTGTTGATATAAAATGTAAGAGAGTTTTGACAAATTTTCATGCTTTTTAGGGGCGATTTCAGCCTTTTTATATTTTCCAAAAATGTACATGTTCATTTAACAGCTAATGGCTTTAAATTAATTTGTTTTGTGATTTTTGTATTGTAAAAATATCTAACACATTGTTTAAAAATCAAAATAAATCTAAAGCACGTGATTTTTTTTCATAGAAGGTTTTTTCTAACCCCATCCCTAATTTGTGAAAAGGGGTATGGCCACTCCCTGTGAATTTATTTCACTCGGCACACCAATTTCGCAAATTCATCAAATCTTCTCCAAAACTGTTTGTAAACGTCATCTGTTATATAAACTATATAACAAAGTAAGTGAGAACCGAACCGTCAATCCAAAAGCGAACAATCCAAGGTCAATGGCAACATCAGAAACAAAAAGGGGGGGACAGAGACAACACATGGGTACGGCACAGAAAAGAAAAATGAAGACACACACACACATAGATGAACAACACGGATCCAATAAAAAAACCATGGGTGAAAATCACTTCAAATGGATTTTCATACTTAAAGATAAAAAATTCAAGCACTGAACTTGACAGTTGAATGCTATATTGACAGAAATTGAAAATTTTTTTGTAGGTTTTTTTTTTTAATTCGCTGTCAAGGACCTCCAAACTGACTGCCAATTTGGAGGCGAAATGTATATATACTCGCAATGAATTGGATTTGGTTCTCGGTGTCCTCCGAGTAGTATCATCTTCCCAAACATCTTCCCAAACACTGTAAAATGGTTAAAATGGACACAAAAGGCTATTCAAAGAAATGTTCTACTCCTAATATGTCAGAAAGCATACAAGGTAGGCATATATTAATTTTATTCCTAGGAAGAACATGTATCAGAGATAACCTGACACAATTGTTGACAACATTTGATCGTATTTTGAGAATTGCCCAACATAGGAACAAAATTGACATAATTATGGCATAAACCTTAAGTTTGTGATTGTTTGGACTAATTTGTTACACAATTTAGAGATAAACATAAATTTTGTAAATTCATTGATAATGTACATTAAATATAAATGACTATAAAATCATTTCGAAGTGAGATTTCAATGGGTCCGAAACGAGACCAGAATTCACTATTAATATCAAACATGTAATGACGTAACTCAAATTTCAACTTTTTTATTGTATATTGGCCTATGTTATAACATGTGTTATCATTACCACAACTCAAATACAGATATATTTTCAGAGGTGATCTCACTAGTTATGAATGTCATGGGATCTGCCTATAACCAATTATTTCGAGGCTCGAAGGATTGAAAGTCGTTCTCCTCAACACACAACGTAATAAATGAGGAAATACAGTTCTCAATTACATACTGTAATTTTCGCGTGCAGATAAGTTTTGCTTATTCACGTTTGTGAATTTTATGCGAATATAACTCCCACGCGAAAAACTTTTGTAGGCGGTAGTATTTCTGGATTTAGGGTTAAAGGCATTAAGCGAGACCAAAACAAGTAAAGGTCTGGACACTTTATTACGACAGACAAAACATTTAACATACATGAATTAACAGAAACAGGACGTCTTTGATTCAAAGCATCACGATCAGCCGTGTTTCACAGCTTGTCTATCCACAATGAAAAGTTCATTTCATATATAGCACTGTTTAAATAATTTCTTAGAATCGGCTTTAGATAAATTAAAATGTTTGCAAAATATATCATAATACAGTAAATAATTCAAAATAGTAAAATATATAAGAAACAGATGAGGGAAATTATTAATGTTTCATATTAAAACCAATCTAAAATATTGATTTTAATGATCAAACTAATTAAATATAGATCAGGAAACTAAGGGAAATAATCCAAATCTACTACATTCCTCCCTCCTTTGAAAAACAAATGTTACAGAATAACATTTTGCAAATACGACACAAATAAAAACATTATATCACAAATTCACTATTTGAAAATAAAAATTAATAAATCATAAAGTCTTCTAAAGATCGGTACAATATTACACCAGGAACTATTACGGAAATGTCTTCTCAAAATAGATGAAACAACGGCAGTAGAATACCGAAGGAACAAGGGAAGCGATGCCTACAAAAATCGAAGTCCAAAGACATGGCAAAAACGGTAACAGATAAAAACAAAGACAAAACAAGGACGTGAGACAGCTACAATGCACGGAAATAAAAAAATAACATTAAGAACTAAGGCACTCATAGTGTGAACTCCCATGAAAACCGGGAGTGACATCAGGTGCTCCGGAAGGGTAAGCCCCGCTAGCGACACCCGTCACACTATCAGTAAGGCATAAAGTGTTTTGAAAGTCACTAATACTGCAAACATTCGTTGTTACGGTTGAATCATGTGTCTAGTTGAGTTAATCGTTACGGTTGAATCATCGTTGGTACGGTTGAAAACATCGTTGCTACTATTGAAACATCGTTGTTACGGTTGAATCATAGTTGTTACGTTTGAATCATCCTTGTAACGGTTGAATCATCGTTGTTACGGTTGAATAAAATTTACCTTGCCTTTTATAGAAATTCTAACCTTTAAAAATACTACGGCTTCATTCCGTGTATGGCACTCGGTAGATGTCTTTAGTACTGTCTATCGCTTTCTATTTTGGTATTTTTGGTATTGAGTACTTCTTTTCTGTCTATTTCTTGGATAATTATTTTCCATATTATTTTATTCTAATGCTGCTGATGAGATGTTACTCCTTGAAACACGTGTACAGAATAACAAAATTTTACTCTTCATGATGCAACTTTGGTATTTATTTGCAAACACTTTTCTTTCGGTTTGAAAATTTTCCAGGTTATGCCTTTTCAAAAACTTTAAAATGCATTATGCTTCTCCTTTAAGTTATATAATAAACTGACAAGCCTTCTCATAATTTGTCCAACTATTCCGAACAGCATCATTTTCAAAATGAATGATAATCCTCAAGATCACAAGATTTTGCATCAAAATTATCAGGCTTTTCTTCAGTTCTCAACATGACGAAAAACAAAAAACAGACAAATGCAAATTAAATAAATTTCGAAACTGAATTCCCCATTGACAACTACATCCGCCTGGCGGGACCAAATGTATTTCTGGATGTAGCGTCTATGGCATTCAGTGAGACCGAAAGAAGTAAAAGTGCTGACACTTTTTTACGACAGACATGAATTAACAGAAACAGAACGTCTTTGATTCAAAGCATCACTATAAGTTAGTCGAGCTTTTCTCGGCTTAATTTCAGCTGTGTTTCAGCTGTGTCTACAATGAAAAGTTCAATCAATATATATCACTGTTGAAATAATTTCTTAGAATTGGGTATAGATAAATTAAAACATTTGCAAAAATATATCATATAAATAAATCAAAATACTACAATATCTAAGAAACAAATTAAAGACATGATAAATGTTTATTTCATATTAGAAATAATTCAAAACATTGATTTTAATATCCAAAATAATTAAGTATAGTTCAGGAGACTAAGGGACACAATCCAAATCTACAACACATTTAATAACAAACGTTTTAAAAACAAATTTCGAAGATGCGCGAATATTAAAACCACGCGGACATAAAACTTCGCAAAATTAACCCCCTTTCGAAAATAACCACGTTTACAGTAGCCTACACATAGAACATTTAATATATAATCACAAACGAATTAGTGCAAATAAAGTACAAAGAATACCTTTACAATTTTCAATCAATTCAAATTCATGCTGAAATAATCAATGTGTTAAAATAAATCGAGAAAAACATGAATTCAAAATAAAAGGATTTAACCTAAATATTCGCACAAACTTTCTTTCAAAAATATATTAAGTTCACTTCTATTCAAGGTAGTGCCTGTTTAAAAAATATCCATTTTGGGTTACTTAGTTGGAACGCCTATGTCACCAGAGAGCATGATTCTTATTGGAAATTTTTACTGCTAGTGCCTCCTCGTCCGGGGATTAAATAGTGAACATTTTATTTTCGTGGCTACTCCGTACCAATATTCGATATTTCTTGCTATATATTTACTACCTGCATATAATTCATTCATAAGCCTCGTGTATAGATAATTTTGCAGGAGGCATTATGTATTGTTATAAATGAAGTTGGAGTAAATGAAAAAAATAAAGAAGTGTAAAACTAAGGTATTGCTTTGCAATATATAAAAAAATGAAGCCATGATCTGGAATTTTTGCTATTTCAATTTTTTAATAATAACAATGTACAATATACTAAGTACAAGAAAATCCCTCACAGATATCTGAACTGTATAAACTGTAAGAGGGGATATTTTCCTGTAGTTAAATTTCGCGATTCTGATTTATAAACCTATACGCGAGGATTTATTTTCGCGATTCTCACATACATTTCGTTACATTTCTAATGAAAACAAATTTACGCAAAAGAAAATTTTCGCGAATTTGTGCCAATCGCGGAATTAGCGAAAATAAATCCATCGCCAAAATTTCCCCTTTATTGCATATGAAACCGTAAATTAAGTTACACTGTACACGTGTTTCAAGGAGTAACCTCTCATCAGCAGTATTAAAATCAAATGATATGGAAAGATATAATCCAAACATATTTAGAAATGAGGTACTCATTACCAAAAATATCGAAGTAGGAAGCCAAATCCAGTACTAAGGACATCTACCGAGTGCCATACACGGAATGAATTCTTAGTATTTTTAAGAGTTTAGAATTTAGATAAAACAGTAAATTTCTATAAATCTAAATATTAGTTAGACGAGCATTTTTGTCGTTTTATTATAGACTCTATAACTTCATATGTTATTTCTTCTTTTTTCTTTCGTTCGTGTATTGATAAATATTACACTAACGCATGCTCAATTATTAATTAAGTCTCCCAAACAACTAAATACCGAAGTCACTGTGAATTTAAATTCTGCATATTCGCATTTCGACAACTTATGTCTCTTCAGAGCAGATAAAATCTAAACCTTTAGAGGACCATCAACCAAAAGATGCTTAAAAACTGATAGAGAACAAATAACCAATATGATCTAAATGTAAAGCCAAAATCAGCTAAGGACAGAGCTTTGCATGAGGCAACGGCAGTAGAATACCGAAGGAACAAAGGGGTGAAATTCACAAAAATCGAAGTCCAAAGACAGGGCAAAAACGAGAACACAGACAACAATGACGTTAGACACAAAAGCAATAACGTTAGACAGATACAAAGCACAGAAACAGAAATTACAACATTCAGAACAAAGGCACTCACAGTGTGTACTCCAGTGAAACTGAGAGTGACATCAGGTGCTCTGGAAGGGTAAGCATGTCCTGCTCTGTTAACAGCACCCGTCACACAGTGAGTGATTCAATCCGGGAAAATGTCAAAGTCGGTAGTCAAATCCGGGAAGACGTGAATCTAGCTGAAAATGTCCACTTTCGTTTGGGATACTGACACGTCATATCTTTCAATGATGCTATGGTGACGGCCATAGAATTTCTTGAGGGATGAAATTAACAAAGAAGAAACAAATGTGGGAGATACTCCTTAGTTTACAACAAAATTTACAAAAAATTAGATATTGTAAGGATCCAAATAGAACCGGCTTTCGGGTCAGCATCGAAGTTCTGACCACTGTGCTGGTGAATACCCTCGGGGACTAACAGTCCACTAGCAGTGGTATCGACCCAGTGGTAACAAACAACTTAATACCGAAGTCACCGTGGATTTAAAATCTGTCTCTTCAGTGCAGATAAAGTCTACACCTTTGGAAGACCATCAAACCAAAGATGTTTAAAAAACTGATAGAAAACAAATATCCAAAATGATCAAACGAAGTTGGGGGACTTATTGTTTTTGTTGCGTTTCCTCCTATTATTATTTTTCTTCCATCCTTCTTTATTCCGGTCGCAATGAACTTGTCCTAACCAGATCTCACAGACCATAACACCTAGAGCTTTGAAACTTTGTAGGAGGTTAGCTACATATATTTAGAGTTGTAATCAGAAAAAGTTGTCCAGGAGGGGTCCATTTAGGCTACATTAGGGGCTCAAAAAGGGGTGGGGTTGTCCATTGTAAACCCTGTGGGAAAATGAAATTTTGAACGCTTTGCACCATATTTCTCACTGTATCTCAAAAACTTTTAATACTAGCTCAATGAAACTTCATATGAAAGGTGTATGTTATGTAAGAAGGAGTTCCATGTTATTGGAAATTTCAAAATAACAACCGTTGTCATGGAAAACGTACCCAAAGATGGAAATGTTGGGAAAATAGTAGTTTTTGTTGATAATAGTAGTTTGATTACAGCAATATGAATTACTCAGATTGTAAGAGGAACCCCTGCCCATTTTTTTTTTTGTTTTTGTTTTTTTTTGTTTTTGTTGTGGGGGGGTGGTTTGAAATGGATTGTAATGGATGGAGAAATTTCAAAATGACTATGGTTGCCATTGAAACTATTCAAAAAACTAAAAAAAATTTCAGAAAATTGTAATTACCGTTGATAATTGCTAATTGTTGTATTTTATACTGTTAAGTGTATTGCTTAGGTAATGAGGGGAACCTTTACCCAAATTTTATTTTGAAACGAAGTATAATGTTGGATGTAAAGAATAATGGTGCAATTGGTAGTAATGGAAACCAAGCCAGAAACCTATAATTTTGAGGGAAAAGGTGATTTCTACTGTAATAATTTGATTTCAGAAATATAAATAAACGGAATATGGAAACGGAAAAAAGGCGGGAAAATTCAAAGTGCTCATAATTGGATGAAATTTTACAGGAGGGTTGCCTTACATGTGTAGAATTGGTTTCTTATCTCCAAGACTTCAAAATGGCGACCGTTGTCATGGAAACGGTAAAAGAGGCGGGGAAATCAAAGTGCTCAGAATTGGATGAAATTTTACAGGAAGGTTGCCTAACATGTGTAGAAATGGTTTCTGGTGTCCAAGACTCCAAAATGGCGACCGTTGCCAAGGAAACGGTAAACAAGGCGGGAAAGTCAAAGTGCTCAGAATTGGATGAAATTTCACAGGAAGGTTTTCAAACATATGTAGAATCCGTTTCTAGTCTCCAAGACTCCAAAATGGTAAGCGTTTCGACAAAAAGGTGGGAAATCAGAAGCACTCAGAATTGGATGAAATTTTACATTAAGCTTAAGTGGAATGTGCTGATATCATCTTAAGCATTTTATTTCATTTTCTGATATAGGAGTTCGTTTGGTAGACTTCTTGTGTTTGCATCGAAACACAATTAATACTAGTAATTAAGTCTCCCAAACGAAGTTTTGGGAGACTTATTGTTTTTGCTGTGTTTCATATTTTTATTATTATGTCGCCCCAGACGAAGTCGGGACGACATATTGTTTTTCCTCCGTTTCTTATTAAGTCGCCCAAACAAAGTTTGGCGACTTCTTGTGTTTGCACCGTTTCTTATTATTTTTCCGCTTCTTCTTGCCATCATCTTCTCCGGTCAAATTCTCAGAGACTACTATCCCAATCACTACCAAACTTCACAAGATGGTAGATGTCCATCCAAAGATGTGCATTTGGGTATTCAAATTATCAAATGACCACCACCATTGGTCACTTTGAACTTTGACCCCAAATCTTACTATTGGATTAACTCGGAAACTGTAATAGATAGCTGATAAAATGTAATGACAAAAATGTTAGCTAGGTCATGACAGACCTTTGTTACATTTGGACCGAAATTCTACGGTGAACCGTTCATGAGTTACGCCCCTTGAAAATTTCGTCACATCTTTAAGTACATTTTTCTCGAAAACGGTTAGAGATAGAAACCTGGAACCTTTTCCATTCAACTTAGGTGATATGTGTTACATCTAAAAATGCTAAGGTCAAAAGTCATTGGTCACTTTGAACTTTGACCCCAGACTTTGTTATTGGATTATCTCCGAAACCGTAATAGATAGCTGATTAAATGTAATGGAAGAAATGTGTGTCTTGTTGAGATCTACATTTGTTACATTGGGTCCAAAATTATTGGACCAACCGTTTTGGGGCTATGGACCGAAAACCGATTTTTTTTTGTCCGAATTTGGGTTTTTTGGTTAAAGCTGAAATACCATTGAAGATACAAAAAGACATTCAACATACAAAATGTTCAGGAAGACGGGACCTTCAAAATGGGGTCAAGGTCAAAGGTCAAGATCACATCTAAAACTTTATTTCATGTTAAAATATCAATAAATACGCATATTAAGCTTGGAATATTGGTTTCAGTGATGAATCAATAATGAGAACATTATGACGCAAGTTTCTTTCTGGCGCAATAAAGAAAATATTTTAACCTGCGAATCAAAGCACTACTAGCACTGATAGACGAAAACATAATGAATTTTAAACACAAATTCTGATATGAGGAATACAAAAACAATAAACTCCGAAAACATTATTACAATCATTGGTGATAAATTTATCGGTAATTTGTGTAAATTTCCTTTGATCTACAGAGACTGTTAATTCCGGTATCACCGAACTGGACATTATCACGAAATCATTAGGTCACTGTGATATCTTCACGTGCGGGTTGCTAAGCTGACGTCACATTTTGTACTATTTGTCGTGTACATACGCATAGGATGTTGAATGAGGAATGCGTTTAAATAATTGCAATAAACACTAGATTAACTTTGCTTAAATAGAAATGTCAGTTTAAATTTAATTCTTTTTAGAGGTCTGTTTATCATTTTGTGAATTACCGATAAAAGAAATATAGGAAATTTTGTTTTTGATACGGACTTTATCACGGCGTAACGCATCAAGCTCGCCCTAGCGGGCTCACTTGATACTGGCCGTGATAAAGTCCGTATCAAAAACAAAATGTCCTATATTCCATATTTACAACACAACATTCTTTCAAAGAACAATTGAGTATGGAATCTGGTTTTGGTGACTTGACTTGTGTTTGCATGCAAACACATCATCACTCGTTATTATTATTTTACTTCCAATAAATTTTGTCCACGCGAGTTCTCAGAGTTGCCTGAACGGAATCACTTGATACTACGCACACAGTTTGAACACCATGTGAAGTTATGCCTAACGGTGAAATGTTTTTCAAAATGGCCGCCATTTCCAAGATGGCCGCCATTTTATGTCAAAATTTCAACTTTGTCCGATTTCAACGAAAATTGATTTCTAGGCAGATTATGACGCTGCGAACAAGATGGAATCATCGAATTGGCTGCCAGGGGCGACATCAGCTATTGCTTGCAATTGCAAATCTAGTTATTATTATTAAGTCACCGAAACGAAGTTTGGTGACCTATTGTGTTTACTCTATGTCTTATTATTAAGTCGCCCAAACAAAGTTTGGCGACTTATTGTTTTTGCACCGTTTCTTATTATTATTTTTCCGCCTCTTTCCATCATCTTGTCCAACCCAGTTCTCAGAAACCCCTTGTCCAATCATAACCAAACTTCACAGGAGGGTAGATCACCTCCCAAAGATGTGCTATCAGGTGTTGAAATTTTCAAATGACCACCGACATTGGTCACTTTGAACTTTGACCCCAAATCTTATTATTGGATTAACTCGGAAACTGTAAAAGATAACTAATACAATGTAATGACAAAAATGTTAATTAGGTCATGACAAACATTTCTTGTATTTGGATTGAAATTCTATGGTAAATCGTTCTTGAGTTATGTCCCTTGAAAGTTTCGTCACATCTTTTAAGTAGGTTTTTCTCGAAAACGGTTAGAGATAGAAACCTGAAACCTTTTCCCTTCAACTTAGTTGATATGTGTTACATTCAAAAATGCCAAGGTCAAAGGTCATTGGTCACTTTGAATTTTGACCCTAGACCTTGTCATTGGATTAACTCATAAACTGTAGTAGATGGCTGATAACATGTAGTGGCATAAATATGCGTCTTGTTTAGATCTACATTTGTTACACTGGGTCCAAAATTATTGGACCAACCGGTTTTTCCTATGGACCAAAAATCGATTTTTGATGTCTGATTTCGGGTTTTTTGCCTATATCTCAAATACCATTGAAGATACAAAGAGACATTCATTAAATGTACATATTAAGCTTAAATTGTTGATCATTTATGATAATACTATGACGCAACTTTCGTGAAAGACTTATCAATTGTTTTGGAACAATTGACGTACTAGTTTTCTCAAAAATGGGTGGTCAAAATTCAATGAAACATGTATGTATTTCAATGTAATTTAAAATTATAATATAATTACACACCATAGAGGACATGCCTTACTTCATAATATATAAATAGAAATGAATTTTCTGATGCAATTACAAAGTATGTACAGGTTATTCAAAATACTAATATCACTGATAGACAGAATGACGATAACTTAGGACCAAATTTTTAAATTTTTAATTTTCAAATTTCAAAGAACATTAAGGAATTAGTTCTGATTGGGCGACTTCTGTGTTTGCTTGCAAACACATTATCACTCGTTATTATTATTCTTATTCCAGCCAAAAGTTGTCCGGTCTATTACTCAGTGATGCATGATCAGAAGTTCATGAAACTTGACACAAAGTTGGAACACCATATGAAGATGTGCGTTTTAATATTTTTATTTTCAAAATGGCCGCCATTTTCAAGATGGCCACAATTTTACGTCAAATTTTTAACGTTGTCGGATTTCAACGAAAACAGATTTCTAGGTAGATTTTGACGCTGCGAATATGATGTAATCATCGAATTGGCTGTCAGGGGCAACATCAGCTATTGCTTGCAATTGCAAATCTAGTATTGTTATTGCTTTTCTCTTTTATTTTCTTCTAATGATTTTTGTCCGGCTTCGTTCTAAAAGATGCCTGGACAGAATTCATTCATACTTGGCATGAAGTTGAACCACCATGAGAAGATGTGCATGCACTAACAAAAATTTTCAAAATGGCTGCCATTTTCAAGATGGCCACCATTTTACGTCAAAATATTGAGGATTCAATAAATCAGGAACTGAATGGAAGAATTGGTTCATATTTTGTATTAATGTTAAATAATATGAGAGGAAGTAATTCATGCGAAAAAAATTTGCAAGAAGTCCGCCATATACAAGATGGCCGCCGAAATACGTCGAATTTCCAACATTGTCCGATTTCAACAAAAATTGATTTCTAGGTAGATTTTGACACTACAAACAAGATGGAATCATCGACTTGGATGTCTGGGGCGACATCAGCTATTGCTTGCAATTGCAAGTCTAGTTATGTCGCCCAAGACGTAGTCGGGACGACATATTGTTATTGGTCCGTTTCTTTGTTATTATTATTATGTCGCCCCAGACGTAGTCGGGACGACATATTGTTTTTTCTCTGTTTCTGTATTATTACTATTATAATTACGCTTTCTTTCTACCAATGATTTTTGTCCGGCTTCGTTCTCAGAGATGCCTGGACAGAATTCATTCATATTTGGTACAAAGTTGGATCAGCTTATGAAGTTGTGTCTCCACCCAAAACAATTTTCAAAATGGCTGCCATTTTCAAGATGGCTGCCAAGTTACGTCAATGTTTTGAATTTGTCAAATTTCCATGAAAATCATAAAATCTCCAAGATGCCTTCAAAGAATTCTTTCATATTTTGCAAAAAGTTGACTCACCATAGGAAGATGGGCATGCAACCAAAAAAAAAATCTAAATGGCCGACATTTCCAATATGGCCGCCATTTTACGTCAAAATTTCAACTTTGTCCGATTTCAACGAAAATTGATTTCTATGTAGATTTTGACGCTGCGAACAAAATTGAATCATCGAATTGGCTACCAGGGGCGACATCAGCTATTGCTTGCAATTGCAAATCTAGTTATTATTCTTTCTTTCTTTCTTTCTTCCACCTCTTTTTGTCCGGCTTATATCTCAATGATGCCTTGACAGAACTCATTCATATTTGGTACAAAGTTGGAACACTATCTGGAGAGGTGCATGCAGGTAAAATTTTTTTCAAAGTTGCCGCCATTTCCAACATGGCGACCAAAATACGAAAAATTCGAAATTCGTCCAATTTCAAGGAAAATTTTAATTATCTCAATCATGCTTCAATGGAATTCATTCATATTTGCTACAAAGTTGGATCACTATCTGGAGGAGGGTATGCAAGGAAATTTTTTTTCAACATGGCCACGTTTTCCAAGATGGCCGCCAAAATACGTAAAAATTTCAACTTTGTCCTGTTTGAAGGAAATTTGATTTCTAGGTAGATTCTGATGCTGCGAACAAGCTGGAATCATCGAATTGGCTGTCAGGGGCGACATCAGCTATTGCTTGCAATTGCAAATCTAGTTATTATTCTTCTTCGCCTTCCGTTTTCTGCCAAAAGTTTGTCCAACCCGTTTCTCGGACACCAGTGGTCCAAACTTTCTGAAACTTTGTGGGATGATAGATACTTAAACCTAGATGGTCTTTCTGGTCTTGGAATTTTCAAAATGTTGACCGGTGCCATGGAAATGGTAAAACAAAATGGGAAAATTAAAATTCTCAGAATCTGATGAAATTTTACAGGAAGGTTGCCTACATGTGTAGAATTGACTTCTGGTCTCCAAGACTTCAAAATGGCGACCGGTGCCATGGAAATGGTAAAAAAGGCGAGAAATTCGAAATGTTCAGAATTGAATAAAATTTTACAAAAAGGTTGTTTATGAATCTGTGGATCTCAAGTGAAGCTTTAAGATTTCTGACATGAGAGTTCGTTTGGGAGACTTCTTGTGGGTGCATCCAAACACAATTAATACTAGTTATTCTTGTTCTTCTTCTCGTCTCTCCGCCAATATTTTGTTTACGCATTTTCTCGGATACTACTGCTCGGATCTTGACCAAACTTCAAAGCGAAGATGAACCCTTATTTGAGGATTTGTAATCCGGTCTTGGAATTTTCAAGTTGCCATGAAAGCGGCAAAAAAAGCGGAAAAATGAAAGTGCTCGGAATCTGATGAAACTTTACAGGAAGGTTGCTTGGGACTTGGGGAACTGGTTTATGGACTCCAAGAATTCAAAATGGCAACCGTTGCTATGGAAATGGCAAAAAGGAGGGAAAATGAAAGTGCTCAAAATTGGATGAAACTTTACAGGAAAGTTGGTAAGGACTTGGGAAATTGGTTTTATGGTCTCCAGATTTCAAAATGGCACCCGTTGCCATGGAGAGTGCAAAAAAGGGCGGAAAATGAAAATGCTCAGATTCGGATGAATCTTTACAAAAAGGTTACTAAAGATGTGAAAAATTAATTGGTTTCTGGTCTCCAAGACTTCAAAATGGTGACCGTTGCCATGGAAACAGAAAAAAGGCGGCAAAAGTCAAAGTGCTCAGATATGAACATGACCAAACAGACAGGTTACATAGCTTGTGTGGAAACAACGGCAGTAGAAAACCGAAGGAACAAAGGAGGGAAATCCACAAAAATCGAAGTCCAAAGACATGGCCAAAACGAGAACACAGAAAACAATGGCGCCAGACACAACACAATGACGTTAAACAGACACAAAGCGCAAAAAGAGAAATCACAACATTCAAAACAAAGGCACTCATAGTGTGAACTCAGGTGAAACTGAGAGTGACATCAGGTGCTCCGGAAGGGTAAGCATGTCCTGCTCTGTTAACAGCACCCGTCACACTGTGAGCGAGTCGATCCAGAAAAATGTCAAAGTCGGTAGTCAAATCCGGGAAGACGTGAATCTAGCTGAAAATGTCCACTTCCATTTGAGGTACTGACACGTCTTATTTTTCAATGATGTTATGGTGACGGCCATAGAATTTCTTGAGGGGTGAAATTAACATAGGTTGAACAATTCCCTGACTAAGCAGCTTTTAGGACAGTGTTTTTCCTCTGTTCAAAAAATCACCGTACAAACTACACGCTCGACAGTAACGAATCAACTGTGAAATGTACAATCCATAAGCTGGAGAGGTAGGTATATTGCTGCTAAGAAAGGCAAAGTTCACTATTGGGAAATTAATATCATCACGCTTGTCATATAGCTAAGATTTCAAACGTCCATCTTCGTCAATATACAATAAAAGATCTAGGTACGAATCTGAAGTTGGAGTTTCAGTTGTTTCTTTAATCTCAAGCTCATTGGGATAGATCTGATGTAAATACTCCTTAAATTTAGGATTATTAAGAGAAAGTACATCGTCTATGTAGCGGAAGCTGAAACTAAAGGACTGGGCTAAATGTTTTAGTTTTCTTTGAATAAGCCCTTGTAAAAACTTGGCCTCGTACGAGTAAAGGAAAAGGTCAGCTTAAAGTGGCGCACAGTTGGTTCCCGTGGGAATCCCTATTGTCTGTTGGAAAATACGACCTCCAAATTCGACAAAAATATTGTCGATCAAAAATTCTAACATTTTGATTACGTTAGTCTCAGTGTACTTCTTGTTTGAATCAGTGTGGTTTCCCTATAACTAAATAGGCGTTTCTGCGTTCTCCATTTTTAGTGCAGAAACATTGATGAATTAAATCTGCAATTACTGTTTTCAGTTTATTGTGTGGAAGGGTTGTATAAAGAGTAGAAAAGTCAAAAGTTTGAATGCTATGGCAATGGGTAAGATTGGTTGAGGATAGTTGTTCAAGGACATTTTTGGATTTTTAAGAATCCACATTTGATTCACACCGCTTGTGGAGTAAGCTTTATTAGAGTAATTTTTCAGGCCATCCCTGACTGCGGTCAACAAGGTACAAAATGTTATTAGGAGCTGTGAAAGAGGTTTCGTGGTGGAAATGATTTGTAGTCCTGATGTCTGCTTTCTGAGTTCGTTTGGGAGACTTTTGAATCAGCATCCTGATACAATTATAAATTTCTATTATTCTTTTTCTTCCGTTTTACGGCTCAAACTTGTCAACCTGATTTCTCGGACACTAGTGGTTCAATCTTAACCAAACTTCACAGGAAGATGGAACACTACCTTAAAATGTGCTTTTTAGTCTTGGAATTTCAAAATGTCGACCGTTGCTATGGAAACCGTAAAAAAGACGGGAAAATCAAAGTGCTCAGAATTGGATGAAATTTTACAGGAAGGTTGCCTAACATGTGTAGAATTGGGTTCCTGGCTCCAAACGTCAAAATGGTGACTGTTGCCATGGAAATGATAAAAAGGCGGGAAAATCCAAAGTGCTCAGAAATGAATGAAATTTGATAGGAATGTTGTTTAATCTGTGGATCTTATCTAAAGCCTTTGACTTCTGATATGGGAGTTCGTTTGGGAGGCTTCTTGTGTTTGCACCCGCACACAATTATTACTAGTTAAGTCTCCCAAACGAAGTTGGGAGACTTATTGTTTTTGTTACGTTTCTTCTTATCATGTTTGCTTCTATCTCTCTTTATTCCGGTCGCAATGAACTTGTCCGAACCAGATCTCAGAGACCATAACACCTAGAGATTTGAAACTTTGTAGGATGTTAGCCCCATATATCTAGATATGCAATCAGGAAAATTGTTTATAGGAGGTTTCCATTTAGGGTATATTTGGGGGCTAAAAAAGGGTGGGGTTGTCCAATGTTAACTCTATGGGAAAATGAAATTTTGAATATTTCTCAATGTATCTCAAAAACTGTTAATACTAGCTCAATGAAACTTCATAGGAATGGTGTGTGTCATGAAAGAAAAAGTTGCATAGTATTGGAAATTTCAAAACTTCAACCCTTGCCATGAAAACCATACCATAAGATGGAAATTTTTGGAAAAAAGTAGCTGAAGTTGATAATAGTATTTTGATTTCAGCAATATGTTAACTTAGATTATATGGAGAACCCCTACCCAAATTATTTGGGGAAGGGGGGTTAAAAATTGTTTTAAATGGATGGAGAAATTTCAAAATAACTATGGTTGCCATGGAAACTATACAAAAAAAAATTTTTTTGAGAAAATTGTAAATACCGTTGATAATTGCTAATTGTTGTATTTTTATTTAAAATATATGTATTACTAAGGTAATAAAGAGAACCCCTGAACAAATTTTATTTTGTATGATGTTGGATGTAAAGGACAATGTGCATTTGGTTGCAATTGAAACCAAGCCAGAAATCTGTAATTTTCTTCTGTATGTAATAATTTGATTTCAGCAGTATGTAAAAGCTTATTTATAAGTGGAACCCCTGCCCATTTTTTTTTCCGGAGGGAGTCTCGTAATGCCTTGAAATCCGATATGGGAGTTCGTTTGGGAGACTTTTGTGTTGCGCTTGCGAACACAGTTATCACTTGTTATGTCGTCCCAGACGTAGTCGGGACGACATATTGTTTTTTGTCTGATTCTCTATTATTATTATTATTCCGCTTTCTTTCTTCCAATGATTTTTGTCCGGCTTCGTTATCAGAGATGCCTTGACAGAATTCATTTAAATTTGGAACAAAGTTGGATCACCTTATGAAGTTGTGCCTCCATCAAAAAAAATTCAAAATGGCTGCCATTTTCAAGATGGCTGTCAAGTTACGTCAACGTTTTGAATTTGTTGGATTTCCATGAAAATCATTAAATCTCAAACATGCCTGGACAGAATTCATTCATATTTGGTACAAAGTTGGATCACCATTAGAGGATGGACATGCAACAGAAAATTGTTCAAAATGGCCGACAATTCCAAGATGGCCGCCAAAATACGTCAAAATTTCAACTTTGACCTATTTCAGCAAAACTTGATGTCTAGGAAGATTTTTACGCTGTGAACAGAGTCTTATCATTCTTTTTTTTTCGTGCTCCACCTCAGTTTTGTCCGAATTAGATCTCAGAGACCATTAGATCTATAACTTCCAAACTTTGTAGGATGATGACCCCATATATCTATATGTGCAAGAAGCAAATATTATGCCAAAGGGGGTCCATTAAAGGTACATTCGGGGGTCTCAAAAAGGGTTGGGTCTTCCATAATAACCCTATGGGAAAACTGACTTTTTACATGTTTTTCAATGTAAACTCAATTGGATGATAGATACTGATGGCTAGATGGTCTTTCTGGTCGTGGAATTTTAAAATGGCTGTCGTTGCCATGGAAACGGTAAAAATGCGTGAAAATCAAAGTGCTCAGAATCGGCTGAAATTTAATAGCGAGATCATAGACGTTTTCAGAAATCAGTAAATTTTGGTTATCTCCCCTTGCATGTATTACAATAGGTCCGCCATTAAGGGGATGACGGGTACCAGAGACAGCACATTACTTATACTGATAAATTACTGAAAAAAACACATCATAGTTTTTTTTTCATTCCAAGACGCTAGTTCGTTTTATCTACATTTTAAAAAGTTTAAATTGAGCCTTGGTATCGTGTTTTATTTGTGTATTGATTATAAAATTAGTAGGAATGTCCAAAGATATATGCTTCAACTAAATCTTACATGGCACATTGAAATATTGATATTTCACAGAGTAATAAAAAAAAACCTGAAATGATACATGTAATGCCAGGTGTTACTATCCCAATAAGCAAGTTGTCAGCCTGTCCTGTGAATATACTCTATGTTATCCCATTATACACAGATACCTGTATAAGCTTTGGAATATGAAAGCTACTCTTTAATCTAACTGAATGTGTAAAAATTCAACAAGTTTTTTAATAAAACTGTTGTAAAATAAGTATACAGTAAAAAAGTGGCATATCAATTCATTTCCGAAATGGCCATACAGCTCATTAAAATCATTGCAGTTGGAGTTAACGTATGTGTTATGGTCTCATGTTCATTTACTCCATATCCTTTCGTAAAATATTTAATACCGGAGTTTGTCTTTTATTACAGTGTGGAGTTGGTAAAACAATGCCCGTGGTAGAGATGTACGCTCTTTATTTTTCTTAGATATGGTGTACTTGCACATGAGATTATATCTCATGTGTACACTTTGTTCAATAACTATTATCTAAAGTTATGTAAATTCTAAAACCGAAAGATTAATTCCCTCCAACGTAGTTTTGTCCTTAGCTGTATATGATATTACTGATTATTCGCATTTCGTTTGGTTTTATGTATTTCAAACATTTTTCGAAATTATTATTTTCCCTTGTTTGGGTTCGAGTGCTGCTGATGAGGAATTAATTTCCGAAATGGCCATACAGCTCATTAAAATTATTGCAGTTGGAGTTAACATATGTGTTATGGTCTTATGTTCATTTACTCCATATCCTTTCGTAAAATATATCAACAACGTCAGAATACAGAACGGCAGTAGAATACCGAAGGAACAAAGGGGTGAAATTCACAAAAATCGAAGTCCAAAGACAGGGCAAAAACGAGAACACAGAAAACAATGAAGCCGATGGGGAGCTCCCTTTTGAAAGAGAAAATTCGATCGGGCTTAATAAATTATGAGAATTATGGAATACACATAAAGCATTTGAAGCCGATTCTATTTCAAATAACACTTATAATAAGCAATTCGCATAAAGCGGTTCTGCATTTACGAGACATAACCAAATAATGAAACTTGTATATAAATTAACCAGCAGCATACTTGTATAGAAATTAACCAGCATAACCGTAAAAACACAAAATAAAATATCTTTAGCTAAATACATCTTGATTTGAACTTCAACTGAATGCAAGCATTGCCAGAGTAAAAATTCGGAATGATGCGCCATTTCCTTTTCATTTTGGAAAATGAGACAAACAAAATACACACATTTTACAGAAAAAGAACCCCTTATTTATTTTTCCCTATTTTTAGAGATTCACAATGACTTTTTAATGCATTCCTAAAACAAGAAAACAAGGACCTATAATGAGTTAGTCACTCAAGCGGAAAATATAGGTCGAAATGACCTAATCATTATAAGTCCTTGAGAAACATAATCTGGAAGATTTTATGCTAATGAGGTAGATAATGTACATTTGGAAGAAGATTAAAAACAAAAATAACAAAAATATTCTATCAGATATAAAATTTTCTTGAAGTTTATTACAAATAATTATGATTTACTCATATTTTGAGAGATTTATTGGAAATATGTTCATAATATTAAAATCGATCTTTATGTGTATTCCGATGTAGAAGAAATTAAAAACTGAATTAATTTAACGACAACGCTGAAAAAAACAACAACAACAACAATCTATTTAATCTTTAATGTAATCTTTGGCAAAAAGCATAAACTTATTCGTATTTTTATTTTCGTTTCGGGTTCATCTCGTGAGTACGGTACCTACGGTACCTACAAATTGCACATTTTCAAAAGCATATTACTACATGTAAATATTAAATATCTGCTTTGAAACTTATATGTTACCATTCTGTTATCTTTTATCTTTTCAATGACTCTATTAACATGCATCTTACTTGTTGAATAAACAGGTAATTAAGAATTAATTACTCTACCTGTACGGTACCATTCAATCATAAAGTAATCGATAAAGCCCGAGTCGTGTCAAATCTGTCTACCTGTGTCGGATTTTGATGTTCCGAATGGAACAAGATGGCGGCCCCACGATTTAATTTCTGAAAACGTCTATATAACGTGTGTAGAATCATTATCTGGTCTCCAAGACTTCAAAATGGCGACGGTTGCCATGGAAACGAACAAAAAGGCTGGAAAATCAAAGTGGCGAATTGGTTTCTGATCCCTAAGATTTCAAAAATGGCAACTGTTTTTGGAGACTTCTTGTGTTTCCAACCACTATTAATACTACTTATTATTCCAATTTCTTCCTTTCTTCTCGTCCCCATGGACTTGTCCAAACCAGATCTCACAAACCATTACACCTAGAATTTTCAAACTTTGTAGGATGTTGGCCCATATATCTAGTTTGGCAAGAAACAAAAATTTTCCCACAGAAGGTTCATTAAGGGTACATATTGTTTTAATTATACTTGGATTACAGCAATACGTATTATATATGCTAAAAGGTGAACCTCTGTCCAATTTTTTCGAAGGAGGTCTGAAATTGGGTTTAATGGATAAAAGAGCACTTGGTTGCCAAGGAAACAAAGCAAGACACTTACTCTTTTTTTTCTTTTTCTTTTTTTTTTTTTTTTTTTTTTTTTTTTTTTTTTTTTTTTTTTTGAAAAATCATGTTTTCTGCCAAAAAGGGAATTTTGAGAAAAATTTATTACATAGGTTATTTTCTTCAGAAAGAAGTCTGAAATTGGGTATCATGGACAAAATAGCACTTAGTTGCTATGGAAACAAATTCGGAAACTTATTTTTTGTTGTTGAAAAATTGAGTTTTCTGAGAAAAGGGGAATTTTGAAAATTAAGTATTACATAGGTTTTAAGGGGAACCCCTACCTAAATTTCCTTTGGAAAGAGTTCTGAGGCCAGAAATTGGATGTAAGGGACAAAAGAGCACTTGCCTATGGGAACAGAACCGAAACTTTTTTTTTAAATCTCAATTTCATATAAAATAGAGGGAAATTTGTTCGACCTATATTATAAGGGAAATCCCTGCCCATTTTTTTTTTTTCTTTTTTTTTTTTGGAAAGGGTATGATAATATTTCAAATCATCCTGCAAACTGCAAACACAAGTAAAGAAATATCATCAAAAAGTTTAAATACACACAATGAAATTCCTTATGCGAACTGTAAGTGTCGACAACATGGATATTTTGCTTGTGTTAACAATTGAAAAAATAGTGGGCATGAAACCTGATATGATAAACATGTGGTACCAGATCTGACAAACAGAAAACCCTCTTAATCCCCTGTTTGCATAAATATCAAAACAAGACTTATAAACATATAAGAAATACAGGATTTCAGAGAAATCAACTTTTTGTGGGCGGTCCTTATGTTTACTAATTTTGATTGGCAAACATGCATTGGCTCTAATACCTACTTCACAACTATCATCAAATCCAAAAGTACAAGACTTGTTTCAAATTTCACTGGAATTATTATTTTGTTTTAAATTTTTTAATTCTAATTTCTTTTGACGTTTTGCTATCTGTTAATTTCATAATTTTTTGGATATTCCACTGTGGATAGTTTGTTTTTCAAGAGTTTGTGAGTATATATTTCCTCATTTTACGTTATATATTTTACAAGTATGGCGGGTGTAAATCAGAAGGAAATTCTCGTGTTAGGCCATAGTTTGATATCTAGACTTTCATGTTACATGAAAAATGACAATAAATATATCAACTTTGGTTTGGAATCCGATATATGTCATTTAAAGGGTCGTTCTGGTGGTACTATAGAATCAATCATAAATGATTTACCAGAAATAATGAGTAGTCTTCCACATATTTCTGTGGTTTGTCTGCAAGTTGCAGGAAATGATTTAAGCCGACCAGAGAATCACCCGAGTCGTGTTGTTAACAATTTAAATAGATTGATTGAAATATTACGGGTGCAGTACAATATTGAAATCGTCATGGTTTGTAAACTTTTCCTTAGAGCAAAAACAAGAGCACATAAAGGAGATGTTTCGGTGTTTGTTTATAACAACCGAGTACGCACTACAAATTTATTGTTAGAATCTGAATTTAGTGGCAGCAAACATGGTAAAGAAGTTCTATTATGGAGCCACGATAAATACATTTGGAATGAGTTAACCTTGTACAAAGACGACGGGGTACACTTTGAGGTCGAAAAGCCTTTCTTTAAATCATTGAAAGGTTGTGTTTTATTAGGTCTGAGATCTCTTGATTCTATGTAATGTTTACAATGAAAATGACAATCCAACTTGAGAACTCGGCCCCGCCTTAATTTTATACCTAGTAAGCCAATCAGGTTCGTTTTACGGGGCACACCCCCGTCACAACAGTTGTATAATACAAGCACGTGTTACTGTAATTTTCTGCATAGTTTACTCGTTCCCAATTATTATTGAAATTATACGTCGTTTCCCTTTGTCTTTATTATGTAGTTATATCATAACAGATATGTTGTCATCTGTTTAATATCAATTTGTCAACAATTAGAAGCGATAAGGTCATATTCTAGTGCAAGTGTCGTATAAGTCATAACGGCTGTGTTTGATATACTAATTATATAATTAAAAGTCGTTATCATTTGTATAACACGGATGCCATTATACATGTCTTAGACATACGGTATGCAAGTGCTAGTAATCCCTGACCTCTCGCATGAAATGTGTTACGTCGTCGTTTTTCGTCGTTATCATACAGCTTGACAGAACCAATAATACAAAAGGTTCCCATAAGTTTGATAAGCATTTATAGAATCATAATTTACACGCCGTCGTTAATAACATAAAGTTATTATTTCTTTTTACTAATTTATGTATTTATTGAGTTATATTTCTAAGCAATAAGGTCATATACTAGTGCATGTGTCGTATAAGTCATAACGGCTTTGAGATGCTAAAAAGTCGTTATTGTTTGTATAACACGGATGCCATTTTATATGTCTATTAGACATACGGTATGCAAGTGCTAGTAATCCCTGACCTCTCGCATATAAAGTGTTACGTCGTCGTTTTGTCGTATAATATATATGTATATATATGCAAATTTATAGTAAGTATCGTTTCATCGATTATTCTCTACAAGCAACCCCCCC